>JBBPBT010001003.1:7299357-7309703 GCA_037974875.1 Cicer bijugum | reverse complement strand
TATACGAGACTAATGTAATCTTTCTTGATGAATAAAAAGGGCTAACCTCTACATTCGTTAATGTTTAAGAGAAATTTATTAAAAACATCAACAGATAAATATTTATTGTGAACTTTTAACAAGTTAGAAAAGTAAACTTTAAAATATATGCAAGTATTTAATTCAAGGATGGAGATTTTCATAAAGAAACCATTATGTCAAAACATACATGGTTCATATAAATGATAAAAAGGAATTGTTAACGAAGAAAAATGACAACTTAATACAAGTAAATGTTTTACACAAGTTAAAAGAGTAAAAGAATAGGAAAATAATATTTAAGCAAACTTTTTTATAGAGAACCTAAACATAAAAATACACCAGTTATATGTTGTTTGGAATTGTAAATGAAAAAAAACTTTAAAATTATATATATATATATATATATATATATATATTTTCATTAAAAATTATATCAGATAGAAATATTTTAAGTTTGTATATATCAATTTTTTTTTTCTTTGTGTTATACTTTTGTATTAAAGTGTTGTTAGATGTAGTTTAAATATTTTCATTGAAGAGTGTGGGCGTATTAAAGGTCATGACGTGTGCAAGAGAAGTTTACGCATTGTAATAATTTTCACACAATGTTATTCTCTAGTTGTCATTATACTAGATTTTATGTTATTTTTGTATGTCTTGATTGTTATTTAATTTTTTTCTATTTATTTATTTTTTTCAACATCTAGTATTAAAATTTTTGGTTCGGTCTAAAAAAATAGAGTTCTTAGCATGTTCTATAGTTACAATTTTGTTTGATCTTCCACATCAGTTAATTCATTCCCAATATGATTTAAGATGCAATTTATCTTCTAGGCGTCGGGTTCGATTGTCACGGAAGACAAGAACTCGCTATTTTCATGAGGTGGAAGGGGGACGGATGAGAAGGTTGTGATCAATAGTGTCGATAATAATAAGAGTTGTGCTATTACAAACCAAGATCATTGAAATCGAGATTTGATGAAACACGACAAATAAAATTCATTGAGCAAGCAATTTTATGGCTAAGAGAGTTCAAGGTAGTGAGTTTGCTAAATTTTGCAAATTTTGAATCTTGCTAAGAAAATAGTAGTCTCATTGGGCAAAATTAAATGTGGGTTGACAGTTGGTATATGATTCACCGTAAAACATACACATTTGCAAAACAAATTAGATGTTTGTTGAGCGAAATGTCACTTAGCTAAATCTATCTTTGTTATAGTTAGATGTGATCAATTATCATCTTTTATATCTCTTTTGATTTATAGTTATATATATTCAATCTATTAGTTCGACTCATGTGTAAGCAATAAGCTTCCCTGATCCAGTTTTTGATTTATGTACCAAACATACAAATGCACATTAAATAGTTGCTTGATCTAATGTTTTGAATCAAGAAACATTTCAGGCATACATGAAGACACTACAACACTTGGAACAATAGTTTGCAACTCAAGGAATCAACCATAGTTGGAGGATGCACTTGAAGAAGATGCAGTTTTTGTATAGTTGTATTAAGTGTCTAGGTATCAAAGTTAAGTAATCAATCACTAGAGTCTCACACAAGACATGCCAATGAGTTTTTGTCATTCATTCATGTGTTATGAAACTTAAAACTGTAAACACTCGATTGAACAATCGATTGAATGGGTTATCAATCGAATGACACATAAACTGTCTTAAACAACTGAGGTCTGTAACAAGATCAGTCGATTGTCCAGTCGATTGCACAATAGACTGACAACTCGATTGATGCTCAAATTCAAGTTACAGAGAGCACTCAGTCTGTGCCCACTCGATTGTTCACTCGATTGGCAACTTGATTGTTTGCAGTATCTGAGTCATTTTGACCACGATACGCGATTGATCAATCGATTGATGCAATATTTCATATCACAGTGAGCACCCAGTTTTGAACAACTCGATTGCTCACTCGATTGAAAGGAAATTATGGCATCAGGTCTGAATCATTGGATCACGACAATCGATTGAACAATCGATTGATGCAACATTTCATATCACAGTGAGCACCCAGTTTTGGCCAACTCGATTGCTCACTCGATTGAAAGGTTTTCATAGCATCAGATCTGATTCAGTAACTTGATCAATCGATTGACCAATCAAGTGAAGCATATATAATTCAAGATTCCAGAAACCCAGAATATACGACACTCGATGCAGCAATCGATTGTATCCTTACAAATTCGATTGGGCAATCGATTGTCCTGGTGTCTGTCTTGAATATATATAGGTGGTGCCTCAAATATTTTAAAAATAACAGAAATACAACCAAAAACATTTTGAAAGAAAAGTTTTTCCAACACACAAAAATATTTATTGGCATATCAAATCTTTTGTGTGGTGCTAGAATGATTGAACACATTTCTTGATACTATTCTTCTTTGTTCGTGACAAAGACAATTCTTTGTAATTGAAGCTGTAACAAATCCAGTTTTGAAACTGGTGGCTATCCTTGTTGGTGTGGGATCATCAAGAGGAAGTCTACTTTGATCTTGTGTGAGTTTGGGGATAAACTACAAGGATCAAAGGGGTGACAAGATAGAAGTGAAGGGAGTTAGATTGATAGGTCGTGTAGAAGACTGAAAAATCTGTAAAAGTACTCGAATTCATTCTATAGTGAAAAAGGTTGGAATCATGATTATGATTATAGGACTGGATGTAGGCCGTTGGATCAACGACTGAACCAGGATAAATCTTGGTGCAATCTTTCCTATCCCTCTTCTTTAATTTTCAGCATTGTTTAATTGCTTGTTTTGCATGCTCCTTGAATAAATCTTGTATGTGATTTTAAGTTTCCGCTGTGTTTGTAAATTGTATGATTGGTGCATAATTGAAATTGAGAATTATGTCTAACTAGTTGGAGTTGATCTTAATTCTCTTGTTGTTAATCAAAAAGAAGTCATAGTTTTCCAACAATTGGCATCTAGAGCCTAACTTTTTTAGAGAAAAACTCATAACAAATCTAGTCAATCTTTTGTCAGCTTGTTCTGTACAAATGAAAGTCCTACAATGAGCAGATATGAATTTGCATTGTCTGTGCCAATAAATGTGTTGTGAAAGCTTTGTTCATTTATTTTTTAAAGTTTCTATTGATATTCTTCATTTGTATTCCTCATGGCTGCATGCCATGCTTTGAAGGATACTTTGACAAGCTTTTCTCAAGTTTTTTTGTCTTCTGCTGTTTGTTCTTTATTCATATAAAATAGGAACACATACATGGATTTTTATTTTTTGTATCAACACTTAATTTCTGATGACTTTTTTTTATCTAATGGTAGGCTTCTCTTGGCGGTGGTGTCGGAAATTTGCAAAGAATCCGTGCCTTCCTTCGGGTTCGTCTCAACTTGAAGATTATGCATCTTGTCAAACATTATACCATGATTTTTGATTGTTTAAAAAATCCCTGATTTTTAGTTATTGCTGTGCAGATTCGGTTGAGGGATTACGGGGTACTGGATTTTGACGCTGGTGATGCTCGTCGGCAGCCTCCTGTTGATACAACATGGCAACAGGTCTTGGATACTTTATTTGACTATAAAATTAGTAGGGATGAGACTTGAATTTGGATCCATGGGTGCCCACAGATTACTCACAATGAATTTGGTTTGTAGTCATCAAATGGGTTTGGGTCTAAGCATGGGTAATTAAACCTATAAAAAATTGTGGGTATGGGTACCATAAGCTTATTATATTTTATCCAACCTTCCTCATACCTTGACAATATGCTTACTAGATTTTATACCTACCCATAATACCCATGCTTTGCATAAGTTATTTATGCTTATGGGTTACTCATTAATGGAAAATTTCCATTTTTTATTATACGTTAGTTATCTTATAAAGGAACTCAGAATGAAAGAATAAAAAGGTGTCTGGGTATGGGTATTATAGTATCTAACTAGTGTCTTACCTGCACAATATGCTTATCATATTTTGTAACTACTCGTAATACCTTGCTTTGCATGGGTTACTTGTGAATGAAAAAGTTCTGTTTAACTCTATTAGTTATATACTTGAATTATCTTATAAAAAAATCAGAATGAAAGAATAAAATTAATGTGAACTGAGGTATTCAAGAAAGTATACTTGTGAAAGAAGCTTAAATGCAATATTTTAACAAATGAGATTACCCTTATCTAACTAATGAATTAACATTGGCACAAAGGTGTCATTGTCATATAAAGTAAACTTGGGGATGTTGTGGGAAGTTGAAAGTGTACTATGGGATCATTTTGGGCAGGAAATGGCGGTACTGTTGTCATATGTAAACAGATTTATAGAATTCTATAGGCGAGGTCATTAGGATTTCAAATATCTTTGGATATTTTTTAAGTTAGATTTTACACTTTTAGTCAATTCTCTTTTTGTTGGCTTTTCATAGTCTAGTCAATTTTAGCATTTTTATTTTAAACTTACTAGCTTGTTAAAAGAAAAAAGATACATCAACAGAAAACACATCTCATATTACTACAACACGTGTAATGGGTTTATATCCGAGTATATAGGTTTCTTTACGCTAACCACATGTGGTTGGGGGTGTGGCGTTTTCGTAAATGTGGATATGGGTTTGGATATTCTAGTATTCACCATAGACTCTACTCCTTGCAATCCATAAAAAATTAGTACACTTAACAGAGTTCAGTCATATATCTAATTTATTTGTTTCTTGAAATCAATATTGATGATCAGCTAAGCTTGCACTTTTTTTTATCACAGATATACTTTTGTTTGCGATCTGGTTATTATGATGAAGCAAGAAATGTTTCCCTGTCGTCACGTGCTTCGCATCAATTTGCTCCATTGGTACATAGCATAATCACTTCTTGTTTTGTACTAATTTATGGTGTAGTTTTAATAAGTGACTGTTTTTGACAGCTCACAGAGTGGATTAATACTGGGGGAATGGTACCGGAAGAGGTTGCAACTGCTGCATCAGAAGAATGTGAAAGAATGTTGAGAACTGGTGATCGGGTAGGCCGAACTGCATATGACAAGAAAAAGTTACTTCTGTATGCCATCATATCAGGTTCTAGAAGACATATTGATCGTCTGCTTAGAGATCAACCAACTCTTTTTAGTACAATAGAGGATTTCTTGTGGTTCAAATTGTCAGCTGTACGAGACTGTCCTACTGGATCTTCGTCCATTGTTCTAAGTGATGGTCTGATTCCATACAGTTTGGATGATTTGCAAAGTTACTTGAATAAATTTGAACCATCATATTATTCAAAAAATGGAAAAGATCCTCTGGTATATCCATATGTCTTGCTTTTAAGCATTCAATTGCTTCCGGCTGTATTATACTTGTCTAAGGAAACA
This sequence comes from Cicer bijugum, assembly GCA_037974875.1. Classification (NCBI taxonomy): domain Eukaryota; kingdom Viridiplantae; phylum Streptophyta; class Magnoliopsida; order Fabales; family Fabaceae; genus Cicer; species Cicer bijugum. Next base: position 7,304,345 of record JBBPBT010001003.1, on the reverse strand, counting down.
GGAGATGAAGGATATAACATTGATGCTGCACACCTATCAATTCTACTAGCTGATCATGGGGTCCTTTCTGAAGGTGCTGGTACTGGGCAAAAGTTGGGAGTGATGGATGCTTATGCCGAAGTTTCCACCATTATCAGGCAATATGGATCTATGTATTTGCGTCTTGGTGATCTCCAGATGGCATTAGAATATTATGCACAAGCTGCTGCTGCAATCGGTGGTGGGCAGTTGTCGTGGACTGGCAGAGGTAATGTTGATCAACAAAGGCAGAGAAACTTGATGCTGAAGCAGCTTCTAACTGAATTATTGTTAAGGGATGGAGGCATATATCTTTTACTTGGTGCAAGAGGTGCTGGAGAAGAAGGGGAACTGGGACGGTTTGTGGCTGATCCAAATGCAAGGCAACAGTTTTTGATTGAAGCAGCATGCCAGTGTCAGGAGGCTGGGATGTATGACAAAGTAATTTCTTTCTTATGTTAGTCTTTTATTTTACGGGAACAATAGGGAAAGATAGAAAACTGTAAACTGTTTTTACCAAATTACAACATTACCTGGATCACAAGCATTGCCCTTCACACCGAAAGAGGTTCTTGAGGCACTTAGATATGGGAATTACTTCACTCAGATTTTTAGACCTCTTTGTTTTGGCCTCTCAGACTTCCTTTTTCTGGTGAAGCTAAATATATTTTTGACACATCTAGGAAATTTGTTCACTCTTACTTATTTTCGATGTCTAATACTATGATTACATTTTATTATTTTCACATTTGTGTTTCTCATATAGATTTTTCCTACGTATAAAGTTATGTATACTTATTTTCTCCTATTTTATGTTACCTCCATGTCCCCCTTATTACCAATCCCCATTTGTGAGCCACTGTATTTTCATCCAACCTTAACATTGCTTTTGCTGATGCAAGATTTTTTGGTTCAGTCTATAGAAATTCAGAAGAGAGTGGGGTCCTTCTCAATGGCTCTGGATACCATCAATAAGTGCCTCTCTGAAGCTGTCTGTTCCCTTTTCCGTGGAAGGTTAGACGGCGAGAGCCGGACTGCGGGCCTCATCCATTCTGGCAATGAGATTTTGGAGACATATACTTACTACCCTGATGTCAGGTTATATTGAAAACCTTACCTTTTATTTCCTTGTTCATGCATTTATATGCTTGGACTTTGCCATAATGGTGATATTCTTCAACTCTGCTTAATATTCCTCATAAATGAAGCCTTTCAGGTTTAGAACTTATTCTGTTGTGATTTGACCCAGAATATGATTTGATTTGTATATTCATGTTTTCCCTTATCATGGAATGATCTTGGAGATCAAACTCTGCTTGTGGGTACCATGGAAGTTCATTTTCGTCATATATTTACTTCATGTGGCCAATGGCGTAATTTACTTGCAAAAACAGGTGTCACAAGGATGGCTGGCATGTGATATGAGATATACCCTTCAAAGTGAATAACTATGGGAATTGCTTTCAACAATGAAAAATTTATTGTTTTCCAATCTATTAGGCATAACCCTTACGAAAAAATAATCAATGTAATTCTTTTTTCAGTTTTCAGGAGAGAGAGCATGTTTTTGAGCAGCAAACTGTATTAAGACAACTTGAGTCAATATTATCAATTCACAAATTGTCAAGACTGGGCAATCATGTTGATGCATTAAGGGAAGTTGCTAAACTTCCATTTCTCCCTCTAGATCCCCGAGGACCTGATATTGTTGTTGATGTGTTTGAAAATTTATCTCCTCATGTCCAAGCTTGTATACCAGACCTCTTGAAGGTTGCTCTGACTTGTCTGGATAATGTGACAGACTCTGATGGATCACTTCGTGCTTTGAGGGCTAAGGTAATATGCTGTGGATCCCTTTGTTTGGTTGGTCTATATCCACGCTTTAGTTGCTTTTGTTGAAGTACCTAGAATTTATTATAATTGTTCTCAACAAGTGTTTATTGAACTAATTAGCGTATGGCTTTCTGGTATGGAAAGCTTTTTGGTCAATCTGAGAATATGACCTCTATATTGAAGATTTTCATTGGGTTTGAATTTGATTTAAATGTCTATACAAATCTATGTTCATGATTTCATGTGATAACCACATTTAATACCTGCCTTATGCCCTAAATCCAATATATTGTAATTAACAGTCATTTATTCTGATTGTCATTTTTTGTTGAAATACAGTATACACCATAGATATTAAACCAAATCTATACTAAGTACAAGTGAGGAAGACAGGAAAAATTTGGTTGATTTTGTACTAAGCTGTTGTCTTTTCTGGGATAAAGAAAGATAGTAATATGTTGTAAACAACAATGCCTCATTATATATCAGCAAGTAATGAACTTCAAACAAACCACCAGTGGGTAAATTTTAATTTGCTTTGTTATCAAAATATTCATTTATCCACTTCTTGATGGTTGCTCAAGACCTACAATTTTAAGGAGTTTTTCCCTGTCAGTGTGAAGCCTTTTGAATATCATCTTTCGTGGTTTTAAAATAGTACTTTTAGCTGATTAATAAGTATCAATATGTGCTCTTTGCTTTTCAATGGCTAAATTTTGCCTTTTTTGCAGATCGCCAATTTTATTGCCAATAACGTAAAGAGAAATTGGCCTCGGGATTTGTATGAAAGAGTTGCGCAGAGGTTGTGAAAAATGTACGATGGTAATTGTTTGTTGCCTTTGAAACTTTGAAGGCAACAGTATGTGTTTGAATGAAGGTCCCCAGTAATGTAAAACTTGTAAAGTAGTGGCAATGTCAATGATATATATGCTGGACCTATGTCCTGGAGATAATATTATCAGAGAAACTAGAAATGTGAAATAAAACTGGTTACGATTTTTCTCTTCATCTTTTCATCTGATTTAGCTAAATGGTTATGTAATAGGGTGTTTACAGGTTTGATTAACAAGAGTATTACTTTAAACTTGCCAAAAGATGCAAAAACTAATAAGTAAAATGAGTAATGTTATTGGAACACAATTTAACATAAAATAGAACATAAATAAATACTGATTTCTTAGTTTCTTATGTTAATTAGCTCTTTATCTTTTTTAAATGGCTAACATTAGTCACTTTTTTCAAATAACCCTAACATAAATTAATGTAAATTATTGCAATTAAAATATTCAACCTTGTTTTGCATAGAGAATAATTTTATTTTGAAACTAATGCCTTTTATAATTGATATTTAAAAAAATAATATATGTTTATCTACTACTAAACACGATCTATACATTGAATTGGAGAAATTTCTCCAAATAGAACTAGAGAATTTTCAAGAACTCTAATCATATACTTCGGATTAAGAAATTCCAAAAGTCATCATTAACATTAGATAATAGAAGGATTAACGTTAATCACTTAAAAAAAAATATTAAATTAACACAGCACATTGAAATTTAGATAAAAGATAAAACACTTACAAAGTATTTTATCCAAATACTTATTAGAAACAGCCTTATTATTTCTTTTAAAAAAAGAAGCAACTTTATTTGGAGGCTAGGCTCCATAACCGACAAAGTACAATAAGCTTATCTTTGTTAAAAAAACAAAGAAAGAGTCCTAATAATAGTATTTTGGAAATGTAATTAAACACTAAAATTCGTAAACACAAAAGTCGTGGCCATAACCAAAATCATCACTAGGAATGTAAGCGTTGAGGTAAAATGTAATAGGAGGGTTCCTGTAGTCATCTGCAATGACACTCTCTGGAATCCAACTATCTGTTCCATTCCTATATACAAACAATTTGCATATTTGGTCGATACATGGTCCCACTATCCAAAATATAGTTGTCATGCACTGTTCGAACCTCCTAGACTCAGGATCACCCAGTTCCCAAACAACAAGCTGCAATTAAATTCAATTATTTATAAACAATACATTAGTACTTGATTAATTCTAGTCATAGAAAATTAAATATTGGGATTGAGAACATAGTTAAAATGTATAGTTAGGTATATTATATGGTTAATTTAATGTTTGGTAATAGAGAATGGAATTACCGAAAAGCCATTAGCGTCTCCAAATGAAATACCGATGACGTCTCTTGTATGTAATGGAGAAAGGCAACTTGTCTTTATGGTGATCATGTATTTGCATATTCCATACGATATACTCACATTCTGAAACATGCAATAAATTATGAAATTCATTTTTTTTTTATTAAAAAAAGTTTAGATGGTTGGTTCTAGTGACTCATCAAAGTCATAGCTGATCTCAAGATAAAAAAACATTGACAAATATATTTATAAATCATTCACCAAAGGAGCTCCTTTACATTAACCATGAAAATTGAAGATCAACTCTTTATCGAGTGAAACAACATTCACATGATATCAAATTAATATTACTGCATATAAAACTTTCATACATAGCTATGTGGTAACTACACTTGACACTAATGAAAAAGCTACTACTAAACAACTTAATTGAATGATATACATGATAAATTATAAGATGTTTTTATATATATATTTTTTTTATTTTAGAAAAAATATAAATACTATTATAATTAATTCACACAGTTTTAAGATTTTAGATTTGAACTCATAACAATTCAACATAACAATATTAACATTTGTTATTTGAGTTAAGGCTTAGAAACATTTATTTTCATAAATTATATTGAAGAGTTTATAAAAATAAATTATAAATATATTATAAATGTTTTTTTACGCTCTCTTAAATAATATATCACCTGTGCTTATGCTAAAAAATAATTCAAATAAGTCAATAGATACAAAATCATACCTAAATTAAAAACTTATAACATAAATATTTATTATTTAAGTGTTTATATATTACTGATTTATGCTACAAAATATAAAGTAGGCAGTTTAATAATTTCAAATACATCAATAGATATAAACTCAAACCTAAATTAAAAACTTATAACATTATGCTACAAAATATAAAGTGGTCGTTTATAGGTTTAATTTTACCTATTACAAACCTAACAACTCTTTTTTTTTTTT
>JBBPBT010001003.1:7181244-7200495 GCA_037974875.1 Cicer bijugum | reverse complement strand
ATATATGTACTGAAATATACATGAACAAGATGATATAAATTATTATTAATTTTTAAAATAGTGTATACTAAACAAAGTTAGTAAATTTAAAGTCATTTGTTCCTTCATTCATTTATCCTTTACCACTTATGTTCTATATAATGATAAGATAATATTTTTATATCCTTCAAAATCTAGACCTTTGAAGATTTATCATTATTAAAAATTTTAAAAATGTAATTTTTTTGATTTTTACAAAATTATTTTGTCTTTCATTTATTTACTTTTCTTTGGTCTCATATGCATATATAAGAACTTGTTAAAGAACTTTTTGAGTCACTATTAATATAAAAAAAGTCAAATATTTTAAGATTAATTGTTAATTTTTTCATACCACTGTTTAATGTTAAATAAATAAAAATTAGCATATTTCATATAGGTGATTTTCACCATTCTCTTAAGGTCTTAGTTGACACTTTTATAATTCGTGATTGGCTAAGATGGTTTGAGGGACTACATGTCTCCTTATATTTTTGTTAAATATCACATGCTCAACATAAATAAAATCGGTAATGTTTTAATAATCTATAACATCGGTTCACATACAATTTAATTTAATGATAGATAATAACTTTAGATTAAATTATCTTGATTTATTTTTGTAAAGAATAAAAATTTGTATTTTGAAATTAAAAATTAATCTATTATCCATTTTCTTTTAAGGATCAAAATAGTCTTCGCTAAAAAAAAAATACATAACGTAACATATGCTTTAAGAAGTATACTCTCATGCTATTTAATGGACTCCTTCTATTTTATTTTAATTGTTTAATTTAAGTTGTGCGAGAATATTAAAAAAAATTTGTTTATTTAAATAATAAAATGAATTTTATTTATTTAAATATCCTTATTAATTACAGTTACATGAAAAAAATTATAACTTAAAATATATTAATAAAATAAAGTAATTAATAATATATTAATTAATATTATAAAATAATAAAATGTTAAATAAAACAATTAAAAAAGACAGAGTAAAAAACTTGCATAGAAAAATGGCGGATAATAATATGTGCTCTAAGAAGATAAAAGTGACTTCATACAAAGGTGTTACATTTATTATGATTTCATTGGTTTCAAAAGGAAGCTGGATGTTAATAATATAAAAATATAAAGAAAATATTAAAAAAAATAAATAAAAAGGAAGCTGAAAGGTTTGTTAGTTTGAGCGGCATTTTAGGGACTTTTTTTGGCGCAAATTTGGTTTCAAACTATTTTGTTTTAATATATTAAAGATTAATAAAATGAATAATTTTAGTAATTCAACTTAAAATTTTTAAAAGATTTTATTGTAATTTCATGAATGTTAGTCATTTTACATTAATATATCATATATTACATTATTTAAAATATGTCATTTCATAATTTGCTAGTTAAAAAAATTAAAATAATTAAAACTATCGAATTTTAACATATAAGTTTAATTGTAGTTTTGGTCCCTCTATTTTAGTCAAACAAAATTTTGATAAAAAACTTGATGAAGTGACATTTTTTTGACATATTACACTATTTATGATCATAGATTTCAGGTACAATTGTTGCATATTAAGATCTGCAGACATTATGTGACTTAATTAAATGGAAACAAAAGTTCAATAAATTTTGGACTCAAATTCTGATTTGAGGGACTAAAACTGGGATAAATAAAATGAGGCGAGTATTTTCGCGATTCAGCTAAAATAAAATGGTTAAAACTACAATTAAACCTAAATTATAAAATTCAATTTTATAAATTGAAAAAACACATTGAAATTAATATTGTAATTAAACTTAAATGTTATTAGTAATTACTAAAAAAAGTGTTGAAATGTTTGTTTTCTACACATTAATTAATGAATATAATTATCTTAAATTTGTGATTTTTTAAAGTAAGTATTGAAAATATCAAAATTTAAGCCTAAATTATTCTGTGTAGTGTATATTTTTAAATAAGTTAATATATATTTGCGTATAGTGACTTAAATGCTTATAAAATAGCAAATCAAATACTTGAGCATGTTTATGATAATCTATTGAATTGTTTATGTGCGTGTTTTTAACTTGATTAATATCTTTCTAATTTTATATTTTCAATAAAAAATATGAACATTATATTTTTGTCTACAGCATATTATTATTATAATCATAAACATCATATCAGATAATCTAATATATAAATGTGTGTGGATTGTTGTACAAATATAAACTGTAAGAGACAATAAAAACCAAAAACAATTTAAATGTTTTATGTTATAATTTACTTGATGTGTGTTTATAATTTAAATTTTAGGATTAACCTATTTTCAATGTTCGAAAAAATATGAAAGTATGAAATTGTTTGAGGTTATGATACACCTTGATAAAGAATGTAGGTCAAGACTTTAAATAGTATAAATACTTTTATTTCACTTATTGTAAGTATTAGTATTAGCTTAAATGTGTCTTTACACATGTCATGAAAAGTGTGTTTTTTAAGGAAAAAGTAATTAATAGAAAAAAAACTAAATTGTATGTCTTTAAAAATTAATCTTAATGGCTCCATGGAAGAACAAAAGGGTGTATGTGGAATTAATAATTCACTAATGCTTTTGCTTTGCTGAAAGATCATTGAATATTTATTGATTTGGCCTTTTCATTATAACGTGTTTCCACAATGCATTGAGTTATCCTAAATTTAAATAAATAAGACAAAGACTAATAAGTGCTCCCAACAATTTATTTCTATTATATTGTTTGTTTTGCAATTTGCAAATATTTTTTTTTAATTATGAGTCTAAATTTGACTTTAACACTGATTAGCATTAACTAATTTTGTTTCCATAATTAACAATATAAAAAAGTCATACTTACATTTGACTTTAATGACAGTTTACTAAGGGTTATTCCATTGAGTTATGGTAATGAGTCTTATATAAGACTATTTAATCTCCTATAGTTTGAAAAATAGTAATTTAATTCTTAAATTAAAAAATATCGATTAATTTAGTCATTTTTTTTAAATGTTAGACTAAAATTTTAATACTTTTATGATTTTTTTGTTGGGTTTTGGGCTCCCTTCCTATGTGGAGAAAGGTCCAATATGTGCAAGCCCATGTGTCTCACTTAACCAAGTGGAGAGAGGTCAGATTAGTGGGCGAGTGAGAGCTGAATTCAGAGAGAGAGACAAAGAAAAAAGTGAGAGAGGAAGAGCAAAACCTATTTTCGCATAAAACAGAGCAGCTGCACTAGATTCGCGATTTCTCCTTCGTTCACCATCGGATCGGGCTGAAATTTGGACAGCCGGTTGGAGAAATATTCTCATTGCAGAGTTGGAGAAATGTTCTCATTGCATGGCTGGTAAGCAGACTAGAGTATCCTTCAAGAAACATCTTTCCTCAAGGAAGTCAGAGTTGCTTGAATTGTTGCATTCTGATGTTTGTGGCCCGTTGAAGGTAAAGTCAATTAGTGGTGCACTTTACTTTGTTACTTTCATTGATGATTGCTCCAGAAAGCTTTGGGTCTATGCTTTGAAGACAAAAGACCAAGTTCTGGAGAAATTCAAAGAGTTCCATGTTATGGTGGAGAGACAGTCAGGCAAGAAGTTGAAATGCATTCGTACTGACAATGGTGGTGAGTATTGTGAACCATTTGATGTTTATTGCAAGCAGCACGGTATCAGACATGAATAGACTCCTCCTAAAACTCCTCAGTTGAATAGTTTAGCAGAGAGAATGAACCGGACATTGATTGAAAGAGTTAGGTGTATGCTTTCTGAAGCAAAGTTGCCTAAGCATTTCTGGGTGAAGCATTGTACACGGCAATGCATGTTATTAATTATCTGAGTCATGCAGTTGCTTTGAATGCTGAGGTGCCAGACAAGATTTGGTTTGACAAGAATGTCAGGTATGATCATTTGCGTGTCTTCGGTTGCAAAGCATATGTGCATGTTCCAAAGGATGAGAGATCCAAGTTGGATGCGAAGACAAGACAGTGCATCTTTATCGGTTATGGTCAGGATGAATTTGGCTACAAGTTGTTTGATCCAATTGAGAAGAAAGTTGTTAGAAGCCGTGATGTAAAGTTCATGGAAGACCAAACCATTGAAGACATTGATAAGATGGAGAAGACTACACCTGAGATTGATAATGGTTTGTCTGATGTTGATCCAGCTCGGATGCCTATACATGATCTGGATACTGCTGAAAATAATGTTCAGAATGATGAGCAACATGGTGATGTTGGTGATCAGCAGCTTGGAGATGATGATGCTGAAGAAGACCATGAGATGTCACAAGATGAGGATCTTGGTGATGCTCCTGAACCACCTCAAGCTCAAGTTTGGAGGTCTACTAGGCAGAAGAAACCATCCACTAGGTATCCTTCTGATGACTATGTTACCTTGACTGATGGAGGCGAACCTGAATGTTATGATGAAGCCATGGAGAGTGATGAAAAGAAGAAGTGGCTGGATGCTATGCAAGATGAAATGAAGTCTTTGCATGATATTCACACTTTTGATTTGGTGAAACTACCTACCTAATGGAAAGAAGGCTTTGGAAAACAAGTGGATCTTCAGAGTGAAGCATGAAAGCAATTCTACATCTCCAAGATATAAAGCCAGATTGGTTGTGAAAGGTTCAAACAGAGAAAGGGTGTTGATTTCAATGAGATTTTTTCTCCTGTGGTGAAGATGTCATCCATTAGAACTGTTTTGAGTTTGGCTGCTACTCTTGATTTGGAGGTAGAGCAAATGGACGTAAAAACTGCTTTTCTTCATGGTGATTTGGAGGAAGAGATTTACATGAAGCAACTTGATGGTTTTCTTGTTAAAGGCAATGAAGACTATGTGTGTAGGCTCAGAAAGAGTCTATATGGTTTGAAGCAGGCCCCGCGTCAGTGGTACAAGAAGTTTGAGTCAGTTATGTGTGAGCAAGGCTACAAGAAGACTACTTCTGATCACTGTGTCTTTGTTAAAAAGTTTGCTGATGATGATTTCATTATCCTGTTATTGTATGTTGATGACATGCTTATTGTTGGGAAAAATATTTCCATGATTGACAAGTTGAAGAAGCAATTGGGCGAGTCATTTGCCATGAAAGACATGGGAGCTGCTAAGCAGATTCTTGGTATAAGAATCATGCGTGACAGGAACAAGAAGAGACTTTGGCTGTCACAAGAACACTATGTTGAAAGAGTGTTACAGAGGTTCCAGATGGAAAATGCTAAGGCTGTAAGTACTCCTCTTGCTACTCATTTTAAATTGAGTACTAGTCAGAGTCCTCCCAATGAAGCTAAAAAATCAGATATGCAACGAGTTCCTTATGCATCTGCTGTGGGTAGTTTAATGTATACAATGGTGTGTACAAGGCCTGATATTGCACATGTTGTTGGTACAGTTAGTAGATTTCTGTCTAATCCAGGTAGAGAGCATTAGAATGCTGTGAAATGGATTTTGAGGTATCTTCGTGGTACTACCAGTTTGAGGCTTTGTTTTGGAGGTGATAAGCCTACTCTTGTGGGATATACTGATTCTGATATGACTGGAGACATTGATTCCAAAAAGTCTACTTCAGGCTACTTGATTAAGTTTGCAGGGGGAGTTGTGGTATGGCAATCCAGATTGCAGAGGTGTGTTGCATTGTCCACTACTGAGGCAGAGTTCATTGCCATTACAGAAGCATGCAAGGAATTGTTATGGTTGAAGAAATTCTTGCAGGAGCTTGGTTTTGTTCAAGATAAGTACATGCTATTTTGTGATAGTCAAAGTGCAATTCATCTTGGTAAGAATTCAACCTTTCATTCTAGGTCCAAGCACATTGATGTTAGGTATCATTGGATACGTGATGCTTTGAATGCTGGGTTGTTGGAATTGGCCAAGGTTCATACAAATTATAATGGTGCTGATATGATGACCAAGGCATTACCGAGAAGCAAGTTTGAAACTTGCTGTGAGATCGCCGGTTTGGCGGTCACCTCCACATAATTGTGAGGGGGAGATATGTTGGGTTTTGGGCTCCCTTTCTATGTGGAGAAAGGCCCAATATGTGCAAGCCCATGTGTCTCACTTAACCAAGTGGAGAGAGGTCAGATTATTGGGCATGTGAGAGCTGAATTCAGAGAGAGAGGCAAAGAAAAAAGTGAGAGAGGAAGAGCAAAACCTATTTTCGCATAAAACAGAGCAGATGTACTAGATTCGCGATTTCTCCTTCGTTCACCGTCGGATCGGGCTGAAATGTGGACAGAAGGTTCGTGACTCGTGGTACTTCATTATGACCGTTTGGATCGTCGATCAGAGGTATGAGGTGGGAGAAATCGAACTCGGACAGCAGCAACTTTTCCTAGTTTTTGCTGAACTTTGTTCTCAATTTCATGCTTGTTTTCTCATTGTTTAGGCTGATTGTTGTGCTGGTTACCTTGCTGTTTTTTGGCTGATTATTGAGCACGAATTTGTGCCATATTTGAAACTCTCTTGTACCCATATTTTGATTATAGTGGAGCTCTATTGCTGGTTTGGTCCCGTGGTTGTTTACTTCTCACATTGAGAAGGTTTTTCCACGTTAAAAATTATTGTGTCCTTTACGATGGTGATTTTATTTGCTGTTATTATTTGTTGATTGCTCCTCACAGATTCTTGCAAGTTTGGGAAATTGATTATCCACTGCATATTGCTCTGTTAGAGTTGTTATTGTTATTTGTTGTTGAATTTCCCATCATTTTTATATAAAAAAAACTGAAATTTTAATACTTTTATGATTTTTTATGTAAAAAAAACTTGTTAATTATTATGTATAACTTTTATTGAGTTTGATATTATTTTTTTAATCAAAATTTTCATATATATTCTATAGTTTAGACAATTACTTTGCTGTTTTGAATATTTGTAGACTAAATTGATTGGTATCTAAAATTTTAAAGACTAAAAATGACTATTTGCCCTATAATTTACTAATGTTTCACAAAAATGTTAAATTAAATATTTAAATTATATAAAACACTCGTTAGAAGCAACCTTATTTCGAAACTATCCTCCATACATATTATGTTGCTTCTAATTTTTATAAAATACAATAAGCTTATCTTTATTAAACAAAAAAAAAATAGAAAGAGTCCATATAATATTATTTTAGGAATGTAATTAACACTAATCTTTAGGACAATAATCGGGGCCATGTGCAAAACCATCATCAGGAATAATATAGCCCTCTGGGAAATCAAATCTAATAGGAGGGTTCTTATAGTCAGCTATGGTCACGTACTCTACTATCCATCTATCAGGAATCCTTGGTACTGAACTATAGCTATCACTTCTATATATGAACACTTTGCATATTTTGCCTCGACAAGGTCCCTCTAAGTTCATTACAAGTGTCATGCACTGCTCCAACCTGTTATTATTAGGACCACCCACATCCTCAAAAGAAAGCTACAATTAAATTAAATTAAAAGGTTAAATAAATTTTCAGTATTTATAAAATTTTGAAATTTTAGTTTTACTTCTCGTAAAAAATTATATTTTTTAATTCATATAAAATTATTCTATAAATAATTTTAATTTTTATTGAAACGAAATATCATTCAACTTTTAAATTTTAAAATATTTTTTGCAGTCATATTTTGAACATATATGTATGTACTATAACTAAAATTTTCTTTGAGATTTAATAAACAATACATTAGTACTTGATTAATTCTAGTGAAAGAAAATTAACTATTGTGATTGCGTAACAAAATGTTACTTTTACGAGAAAAAAATTGAAAAGAATAGATAATATGATTTGTTTTTTTAAAAAAAAAATCACAAAATTTTAAAATCGAATTAATAGTATTTGTGCAAGAAATTAAATTTTAAAGAATAATTGAGAAACATGTATAGTTAGTTATATTATACGGTAAATTATTCATAGTAGAGAAAAAGTTACCGTCTTAGATAGTGTAGCATCGCCAACTACAAGACTGACTTTGTTATTTGTATGATCTGGAGAACTACAACTTGTTTTTACGGTAACTTTGTATTTGCAACTCGGTTGATCCAAATACTGCAACAAGCATATATATACATAGCCTCTTATTTAAGATCCAATAAAACATGAAATTAATTGGAGAAAATAAAACTTTCATTTATAAAATGTGTAGTGACTACAATGCATTGATGAAACTAAAGCACAATTTCCCAATCCTAAATTTTTAGCAGCAAACAAAAAAGGCACTAATGAAAAGCTACTACTAAACAATTTAATTAAACGATATAAATTCTTACATTTAAGTTATATTTTTTATTAAAAACATAAAATAAAACTAATTTTAAATAAATTATAAGTTGTTTTCAAAAATTACATTAAGGAGTTTATAAGAAAAATTAAAAATAACTTATAGATATATTATAAATTATTTTCTTACATTCTCTCAAATAATATCACACACATTTATCCTATTCAATAATATTAAATAAGTCGATACAAACAAATTCATATTGTAAGCATAACAAACTTAATTAAAAACGTATGACGTAAATATTTATCATTAAAATGTTTATATATAAACAATTTATATATTAAAAAATAATGTAAATTAAATGTTTTGAAATAAACTATTTAATATATAAATATAAGTTATTTTCGTATTTTGTTCTTGATTACTTAAAAAAATACGCTAAAATTAGCATATTAAAAATGCATAAGTTGTTTTTAGGAGTTCCGCTTAATAGTCTCAAAGATGTTATTCTCCCTCTAATAAAACTAACAACCACTCTCAATTTGAAACCGAGTTAATTAAAAGGGTATCTGAGTGTAAACATTAATATTTAAAAAAAAATAATAATAAAACAAAATTTAGTTACTTGTAGCTGGGTACCGTCAAGGGTAGAAGATTGATTTAGTTGATGTTGAAGTCTAGTGAACAATATTGGTGTTGGATGAGACAAAACAACAATTATGGAGAATGTGATGATTAAGGTAAGAGCTTTCATGATTTGATTAACCTCTTTTCTTTGCATTAAAGTCAAGAGATAAAGAAAAGAAATGGAGGAATACATAATTAAAGTGTATTAACTTAAATGTGTCTTTACACATGCCATGAAAAGTGTTTTTTATAGGAAAAAAGTTTTAAATAGAAAGAAAAAAAAAAAACAAAATTGCATGTCTTTAAAAATTAACCGTAATGTCTCCAAGGAAGAACAAAATGGTGTATGTGGAATGTAATAATATACTAATTATTTTGCTTTGCTGAAAGATCACTTAATATTTGTTGATTTGGCCTTTTCATTATAACTTGTTTCTATAAAGCATTGAGTTATCCTAAATTCAAAAAATAAGACAAAGATTAATAAGTCCTCCCAATAATTTATTTCTATTTTCTATCGTTAATTTTGCACTAGCTATTTTTTTACGCTAATTAACTATAGGTAAAAGTCATACTTACATTTGACTTTAATGGCCGTGTACTAAGGGTTATTCCATTGAAGATATGGTAATGAGCCATATATAAGACTATTTGGTCTGTTATACTTTTGTGTTATAGTGTTATGAGATGTAATTTAAATATTTTCATTGAAGGGTGTGGGTGTATTGGGGGGCCATGGCGTGTGTGAGAGAAGTCCACATGTTGTAATAATTTTCACACAGTGTTATTCTTTAGTTGTCATTAGACAATTTTTTATATTATTTTTCCAACATCTACTATGTGAGCTTTTGGTTCGGTAAAATAAAAAAGAGTTATTTGCATGTTCTATAATTACAACTTTGTTTGATCTTCCATATCAACCAATTCATTCTCGCTACCAATTGACATGCAACTTAATTGATAGAGAAATAAATAGACGATTGCACTTATCCTCTAGATATCAGGTTTGATTGTCATGGAAGACAAGAATTCATTATTTCTACGAGGTGTAAGAGGGCAAAAAAGTCGTGATTAATAGTGTTGGTGGCAATAAGAGTTTGATTGTTACAAACCAATATCATAGAAGGCGAGATTTGATGAAACAGGGCAAATGCAATTCATTGAGCGAGCAATCTTATGGCTAAGAGAGTTCAAGGTAGTGAGTTTGCTAATTTAGTATAGTTAGTCTTGCTGAGCAAAATTAAAGGCGGTTTGATAGCTAAAATTTGTTTCACCGTGAAACATATGCACTCGCTAAGCGAATTAGATGTTTGTTGAGCGAAATGTCACTTAGCTAAATCACTTACTAAGCATACTCTTTTATATCTCGTTTGATTTATAGTTATATATATTCTATTTACTCATGAATATCAATGTTTATCCTTGTTCTTAATGTTTGTTATGTCTTGATCACTCATAATTTGATATTTGATTTGAAGTTTTATTGGAAAAATAATCTTTAGATCTTGATTTAGGACAAACATCTATTGAATTTGAACTCTAAAATATATTTCAGTATAATAGTATTGAATTGTCGGTTGTTAATGCGGTTGTCTTGGTTAACAGACTGGAGAATATTTGTTTAAGAAAGACATTTGATCTCTCATCGTTATTAAGAAATTCAGAATGTGTGAGTAGCGACAATGACAATGTTGATGTTAACATGAATATGTATAATTGATCAATAGGGTATATGAGAAAGTGATTTATGAAATCTAACCCCCAACAATTTAATGTCACTATTAAATATACATTACTTTTTTTTTCTTTATCTAATTGAATTCATGAACAAAACTTTCTTTCTACTTCACTTAGAGCCATAATTTTGTTGAACGGCTAGATATTGCACAAGTACTTGTGGATACAATATCTCATATAGTTATTTTTGATACAATCATCAGTTTAGTTTTGGGTGAAAATTTTTGGAATGGTTTAGCTTTCACTACAAGATAAACACCATTTTGTGGCCAACTTTATAAATATTTTGTGGCCGAATAAAACCTTCACAAATTAGTGACCGAAAAAGCCCTCACAAATGCCAAAATTGAAATTGGTCTTTATTTGTGGGTAAAAAAGCCCTCACAAAATTTTAAATATTTAACTGGATTTTGTGGCTGTCTAAGCCCTCACAAAATCACAATGTTGTGATTTTGTGAGGGCTTAGGCAGTCACAAAATCTAGTTAAATATTTAAGGATTTTGTGAGGGCTTTTACAGTTGCAAAAAATGAATTTTGTGAGGGCCAAATCCGTCACAAAGGATTGACAAGACCAATGCGTTTGTAGCTGCATAGGCCGCCACAAAGGAATGCGCACGTGGCATTTGTGGCTGCAAAGGCCGCCACAAAGGAGTCCCAATACAACTGGAATTTCTGGCCGTTCAGGCAGTCACAATGGATAGTACCATTGGCGTTTGTGGCGGCAATGGCTGTGACACCATAAATCCCAAAATAATATATATAATAATTTATATTATATTCCTATAATATTTTCAGCGGATCAATAAAATTATATTTTCAAGAAAATAAAAACTTTTGTAACTAATTTAGGATATCACGTTTCTCAAAGAACACACGCAACAATTCAAATTTTATTACTCAAATAAAACAATTTAATCTCAATAAACTTAATTTAAGTATAAATACTTGATTTAATTCTAAAAACTAACTAGTACTTCTAAGTAAAATACAAAAATTTAATTCAAATTAAATAAGTAAAATACAAATTAAAACCCTTATTCCCGGTATCACCTATCAGAGCGGAGTTCCTCCCAAACTTGAACTTCAAGACTCATTAACCTGTAATAACTGCGATTTCGCAAACGTAGGGCCCAGTCAGTCAAATACAAACAACGAAGGAGGTGAGTTTTGAAATCATGTTAATAGTATAATATGAGTAAGAAGAACACGCAAACAATCATAATAGTACCGTATCATAATCACTTTACGATATATCAAAATATTTAATTAAATAGTATCATACTATAACATCAAAGTCACTCAAGTAAAATAATCATCTCATTATAATATGCATCACATCATCTAATTAATATTACCTTTGAAAAACACCAATCACAACAAAACAATCACAAGGAAATGCAATGCTATGCATGAGCTTAGACTCTACTTCATAATGTGGTACCCTTCTAACTCTGAAGTACTTGGTTAGGAGGCCATGATACTATGCCACCATCCCGGTGGACGGACAATTCAAATTGGCCATGTCCTCATAGATCCACTCAACTCAACCCGAGACACATATACGCGACAGTCGAGGTAAACGTGTGTTGCATGGTAGCTCCCGACATTTGGAGTGCTACCTCCAAGTCACCTAGGAATTCTCCATCGTAATACCTTCAAGGTCTAACAATCTTGCCTTAAGGCTCGATAGCAGACCGTCACGATCAGGTTCATTTAGTTGTACTTCCCCATAATCACTAGGCTTGTCAGGCCCTACCTATATGATGCAAAATAATCTTCACTTCACAATTCACCATATTTATTTTCTCCCCTCGTTAGCTTAGAATACTCCATTAAGAGCACCATATTTAAGAATTATCACTATCTCACCAAGTATGGGGTACTTCAATATTTTCATCACAATTTTATAATATCATTAATCATAAATAATCATGATCATCGTATAAACTCATCACAATTTTATAACATTACTATCATCAATCAAAAATCATCATTATCATCACGTAAGCATACATCAAACCATGCATCCATATTTTATTATCACATCACATAATTTCATCTAAGCAAACATGTACACATAATTTCATTCAACATCCAACATCACAATAATAACAAATATCAACTACCACACAAGTATCGAAAATTAAATCAATCAACATCTTATAAAAATTTCTATTTCACATTTTAATCTCACAATTCTCATATTTCAAATCAATTTATCTCTCAAAGGGCTACTGTCGTACGTAGCAAGCCCCGGATAAATCGTTGCGAAATACGGTTTTCCCGTTCATGTCACAATATATTATATTCATGAATTCAAACGCTCTCTCACCCCTTACCTTATTTTGACGCTTTCACACATGAATACGATTCCACGAGCAAGCAACCTTTGTTTATTGACTCTTTGTCCTTCAATCAATCTAACTCGACAGTTTATGGGTAAACGTCAAAAATAAATTATGAGGAGATATTCTAAAAAAAAACTAAATTCGAAAATCGGTCATAGAAAATTACCATAAATCAGAAAACCAATTAGTGGATAATATAGCCACTTTTCACGCGGTCGTTTTGGCGTTGGTTTCACTCAAATCGGACTTACGGTGAAGGAGAACGGTGCAAAATAACGAATTCTACAAACGAAGAAGTCGAGTATTTTAGATAGAAATTGGGGTTGTTAAAAATCTGGAAAATTATGTTTAATTGACGAGTTAAATGAATGAACTAACATACTCAAATTTGGATGAGAATGGAGAAGCTTTTACGGAACAGTTATCGATCACCGGTGTCAAAAACGATAGGTTGTTGTTTTGTTTACTCTTTGGTTCTACTGCTTCCCATTCAACTTCCTTCCATTTTCTTTGTTTTGTTTTATTTTAGTACAAATCAGGGTTCACAAGGTCTCTTTATTTATGTTTTTGTTTTGGAAAGCGGCAGTTAGAAAACAAGCAGCAAAACCTAACAAACTCATCTAAATATTTGTAAAATTAGTTAACAGTCCATGCCTACCTTACATATATCAATTGGATTCTACAATTTAGCTTGTCCTATATATTTTAATGTATCATTATTATTTATTTATCTATTTATTTTAAAATATATTAAAAACAAAATTCTCTCATTCAAAATAGTAATTATAATTATTACTATAACATTTTTCAAAATAAACTTATAAAAATATTACTATTTTTATAGAATAGTCAAAATAATAAAATAAATAAACATAACATCAATAATTTTTATTAATTACCAAAATAACAACAAATATTTATAAAATCATCATGTCATAGGAAATATATAAAAGTAAAGGAAATCAATGACAATATTAGTAATATCTAAAGATAATTAGTTATAAAATAAATAACTTAAAATAGAAAATAGTTATAAATAATTTAAATACAACTACGTGCATACTCAACATTAATCATGCGCATAGAAAAATATTACATTAATTGGGTACATGTATATACACGTAAAATCGCATAAAATCTTTTTCTTTAAAATATATATTACACTAAAATACTATTATTATTTTTTTAAAATATATCAAATAATAAAATATAATATGTATTATTTATATCGCTCATGTAATAAAACATGTATCAAACTAGCACATCATAGAAAGCATCCTTATAACAAAAATTACTCACGAAATTTATCAACATATATTCTAAAATAATTTTAACATCAAATTAATTATTTAAAATTCTATTTAATTAATAAAATAGTTTATTATCAAATTTAGGGTGTTACAATTCTCCCCTTGTTAAAGAATTTCGTCCTCGAAATTTACGGTGAGTGAACTAATATCTAACTTACCACCTTCAAGATTCAAACTTAGTCTATAAATATATTTAAGACATTCAATCTCCAATTAAGCACAACATGTAGAAAATCATCTAACATAGCATGATAGACTAACAACATGACACTATAAACCAATTAAACACACAATATTTATCATTTAATTATAAAATAAAATACCATAGAGTTACTCAGTGTAATTTACATATAAAACATAACATATAGATTTTGTCAATAATAACGTAGTTAATTTAGTTTTGTTAAATGAAACACATTCCAAGTACCTTGTCAATTTCAACTAGTTCTTTCAAACCAAATATTAGTAGTTTTACTCCTTACAATAAAATCTAATATCACCAAACATTCAACAAATTTAATTTATGTCTGACAAAGAGAGCAATTTTTTTTAAAATATTAAACACATCTAACAACTTAATAATATTAAAATAATTTATAATCTCTTACTCTATAAAAACATACTCTGTATATAATCAAGGGAAAAAAAACTAATGATATAGATACTATTTCCTAATAACATATATTTAATAATTAAATTAATTCAATTGGTATAAGCAATGAATGTGTTTTTTAACTACTTAAAAAAAATAAAATTAAAAGGTACTTCTAACAAAATAATGAGTTATCGTTGTCTCTTTTATTGACGATGAGTCATTGGGGTAGCTAGTCCCTTCTACTCATTTAGTCAACTACTTAAGAAACTATAACTGCAATCATTCAAATTCAAAGTATCTTTAACGTGGTTCAAGAGTGCGAATGCGGCGCCACAACTCCTTCTCCTTACTTCAAGTTAAAAATTCAATTAATTACATCTTCACAATAATTTATTTGTAATTTACTACTAGTTACACCACAAAAGAAAAGTCACTAACATCAATATATAACCAATAATTCAATTGAAGGAATATAAAACAATTTAACATTTAGATGCTCTCGACTACTCTAATTCTATACACCAATTCCCAACAATTAGAACACTTGAAACACAAACAATTTAATATTTACATAATCATATACACATTCAAATAATTAATCCAAAAATTAGCACCAAGATTTTACGTTCACCTCATAACTTAAACAATGATTCTAAAAATGAAACATATTCTCATAGAGGTCTAATTGCTCCAAATTGATCACGATTAAATTTTCTTTTGAATTACCCATCACTTAAAAGTTACAACAAATGGAAGCATATGTGGATTTTCCAAGTAGAAGATAAGACAAATAATTATTTACTAGAAGATACAACATATTACCAAACCACTTTCAAGGTTACACATCATTCTAAAAATTGATTTCTTGACTTAAATTATTATTAAAAAAAATATCACTAACCACTTAGCACCCAAAAAAATCATTGAGAATTCCTAATTTTCCTTTAAAATATTTTTCAATAATTAAAGTCTAAATAAAACAACTAAAATAAATCATGGATATTTTTAAAATCTATTAGATTTCTAAAAATTCATTTGTACTTTAATCATCAAAAACACATTTCTAAATAGTTAATAATTGTAAAAATTATTATTTTCAACTCATATTTTGAAATAAAACTTAAACTATATATATTGATAGATAGGAAATTTTATAATTAATTAACACTTCTAAAATAGTTCCAATTTATTTTCTTATTTTATCAAACTTAAAAAATTTGTATATTTATATCCATTAAAGTAGTGCATGACAAAAAAACATAAGACATAAGATAATGATAATGAATTACACTAATTCATAAATCTACAAAATAGTAGCCTCCTCTCATACTAACTACTCAACATGCTTATAGATACATCCCTCAGTTTCTATCAAGCCACCAAATTGGTCAAAAACATAACACATCATCAATTTTAAGGATTTTGGAGTTTTGTCCTAATCTTAAAAATTGAGTTTCAAATAAAAATTGTAATTTTATAATTAATAAAAAAATTGAAAAATAAATTTTAGTTTCTATCCGCATACCAATTTACATGAAGCACTCTACACATAGAAGCTGAAGACGCATCCATTTCAATCAATCTGAAGATGAAGACAATAGAAGCTGAAGACGCATTCATTTCAATCAATCTGAAGATTAATGAGTTTGGTTGAGAATGGAGAATATTGAAAAAGCCTCACATTTTAAGTTTCTATTTGATTATTTTTTATTTTATACTCTTGTGTTAGAGTGTTGTGAGATGTATTTTAAATATTTGTTTTGGAAAGTGTAAGACCCATTATCATTTGTCTAGAATATGATAATTGAACCTTTACACCTTAATAAAACAGAGGTAATTAACCATGAATAATAAATTTGAATCACCATCATAACTGAAAACTACATTCAGAAATATAGTTTACAACATGTTTAGTAGATTTATAAAATATTACATCTTGAAACAAACTACGATTGTCTGATTACATCATAAAACAAAAGATCAAATTCTAAGTCCAGGAGTTTGGAACTGATCTTAGGATGCTAATATTCATGTCTCATGTTCCTGCAACTGCTAAAAATAATAATAATAATAATAATAATAATAATAATAATAATAATAATAATAATAATAATAATAATAATAATAATTGTGATGAGATAAAATATCTCAGTGAGCTCTATAAATAAGAGAAAAATAATCTCAAAGAGTTTCTTTCATAAAAGTGCATAAAACATACAAAAGTAGTTATACATCTCAAGAAGAAAAAAAAAACAATTATTATTATTATTATTATATATATATTTATATATTATTCTGAACAACATATGCATGATCTCAAATCTTTTCCTTTGGAATAAGGAAAAAGTCGCCCAATATCTTAGTGTGGGTCACCAAGATATTGAGTCCTCATTGGTAAATGTGGTCTGGCCAAACCCCAATCAGCGTCTTGTTCTCCTTTACCTATTATCCCATGCCTAGAATAACCTAAATGTCCCGTCGTGAATAAGACCATGCATGATATGATTAATGATATTGTACAAAACTTGAAATATTTTGTATAAAATGTCCTTATTATGTCATATATAAAATGCATCATTCGTCCATAACAATTATATATAACTTTAGACGACATATTAAACTCATAATAATTTAATCTTAAGTCCTTAATTCAAAACGGAAATCCTAATAAAAAATATAAACAACATCCGAGTCATGAAAATAGTAACAACATCAAGTCATGGAAAAATGATAAACATATAAAAGTCATGAATTTAATAATTCACATAAAAGTCATGAAAAAAATCATTTAGATGAAATTTTAAAAACACCTATATGCAAAAATTTCATTTCATCATACTCTAATTTTCCTAACCCGTATTAACGTAAAATAATTTATTCAAAAATTTCAACACATAAAATTCTCGTACTAAAAGAAATTAACGTAACATAACACTATTTCACAAACACATTAGAGACAACAGCAGTAACGAGCATAAATCGTGTTCGACAAGCATAATCACCTTAAATCTAATCAGACACGATAATTAATTTTTTTTTTCTGTCGAATACATATAATTCATTCACAAATATCATACCCATAAACAACAATACGCACGGATTTAATTTCAATGAAAATTCCTCTAGGTTAATATATAAGGTGTTTTCTTCCATTTTTATTTTATTTTATTTTGTTTTAGTTATTTATTTATTTATTTATTTATTTATTTATTTATTTTCAACTTCAGAAAGTTAAATCCATATTCTTAACAAAATGAAAAAAAAAATCTTTAATAAAAAGAACTCATACCAATTGAGACATGCAAAGTTTAAAAATGGGTTTGAAGATCTTTATCAAGCTTTTCGTTGTTGAAGCTGATTAGTTATCAATTGAGACATGTAGAGTTTAAAAATGGGTTTCAAGATCTTTATCAAGCTTTTGGGTTTATTGATTTAAAAAAAAAATGAAAGAAAATGGGATTGAAGATTTGAGAGGATGAGGGAGGTGGTTCACGAGAGAATAAGAAGGAACACATAGTGTGTTTTCAGAATAAAACAAAAAACAACGAAACTTAAAATATAGAGGGAAATTATGCCATTGTCCTTTATTTGTTCCAATATTACAATAATGTGATTTTGTTTGTTTGTTTTTTTTTTAATAAATAAACTAATTATTTTATTTTTAAAATTAACAATTTTAAACATTAACTTCTATACTTAACAAAGTAGATAGGTAGTTACAGAAAATATATGAGTGTATTAAGAGTCACGAATTGTGTGAAAAAAGTCGATATATTATAAATTTTTTCATATAATTACATAGTTTGTCAGACTTAACAGGAAGAATACTTGATGCAATGGTTTGAATGAAAGTTTCATTAATGATATTTAACTTGTTTTTAGAAATCATTGCCCCTTTTATTGCACAACCCTAGGAAATGTGGTTCTTGCTATTGAACAAGAGGATAAAAAGAATCATGGTTGGATTCTCATTAATTATTAGGATGAATATAGAATTGATTGAAAGGGAATTTGTAGCAAAATCTAAATATGTGTTTACACATACATTGATGAAAAGGAAAAAAGAAAGATGAAGGAGGCAAAGAACTATATTAAAAATCACATGATTCCATATTAATGTGAGAACACCACAAAGAGAAATATTGAAAATATATCTTGAATACTATTACTAATAATTGAGAAGTTTATACGTATAGTAAAACTAGAAACATACCAATATGTATGTCTTTAAAAATTAACCTTAATGGCTCCATGGAAGAACAAAAGGGTGTATGTGGAATATAATAATTCAATAATTTTTTTGCTCTGCTGAAAGATCATTGAATATTTGTTGATTTGACCTTTTCATTATAACTTGTTTCCATAATGCATTGAGTTATCCTAAATTCAAATAAATAATAAGTGCTCCCATCAATTTATTATTTTA
>JBBPBT010001003.1:7151264-7176140 GCA_037974875.1 Cicer bijugum | reverse complement strand
TTTATCTTATAATTTACTTGATGTGTGTTTATGATTTAAATTTTATGATTAATTTATTGTCAATGTTCCAAAAAATCTGAAAGTATGAAACTTTTTTAAGGTTGTGCTATACCTTGATAAATAATGTAGGTCAAGACTTTAAATAGTATAAATACATTTATTTCACTTATTATAATTATTAGTATTAACTTAAATGTGTCTTTACACGTGCCATGAAAAGTGCTTTTTTATAGAAAAAAAGTTTTAAATAGAAAGAAAAAAAAAACCAAATTGCATGTCTTTAAAAATTAACCGTAATGTGTCCATGGAAGAACAAAATGGTGTATGTGGAATGTAATAATTCACTAATTATTTTGCTTTGCTGAAAGATCACTTAATATTTGTTGATTTGGCCTTTTCATTATAACTTGTTTCTATAAGGCATTGAGTTATCCTAAATTCAAAAAATAAGACAAAGATTAATAAGTCCTGTTGATTTTGCACTAACTATTTTTTTACGGTAATTAACTATAGGTAAAAGTCATACTTACATTTGATTTTAATGGCCGTGTACTAAGGGTTATTCCATTGAAGATATGGTAATGAGCCTTATATAAGACTATTTGGTCTGTTATACTTTTGTGTTATAGTGTTATGAGATGTAATTTAAATATTTTCATTGAAGGGTGTAGGTGTATTGGGGGGCCATAGCTTATGTGAGAGAAGTCTATATGTTGTAATAATTTTCACATAATGTTATTCTTTAGTTGTTATTAGACGAGTTTTCATATTATTTTTCCAACATCTACTATTTGAGCTTTTGGTTCGGTAAAAAAAAGAGTTATTTGCATGTTCTATAATTGCAAATTTGTTTGATCTTCCATATCAACCAATTCATTCTCACTACCAATTGACATGCAACTTAATTGATAGAGAAATGAATGGACGATTGCACTTATCCTCTAGATATCAGGTTTGATTGTCATGGAAGACAAGAATTCATTATTTCCACGAGGTGGAAGAGGGCAAAAAAGTCGTGATTAATAGTGTTGGTGGCAATAAGAGTTTGATTGTTACAAACCAATATCATAGAAGGCAAGATTTGATGAAACAGGGCAAATGCAATTCATTGAGCGAGCAATCTTATGGCTAAGAGAGTTCAAGGTAGCGAATTTGCTAAATTTAGTGTAGTTAGTCTCGCTGAGCAAAATTAAAGGCGGTTTGATAGCTAAAATTTGTTTCACCATAAAACATATGCACTCACTATGCGAATTAGATATTTGCTGAGCGAAATATCAAATATAAACTATAAGAGACAATAAAAAAAAAACAAACACCATTTAAATATTTATCTTATAATTTACTTGATGTGTGTTTATGATTTAAATTTTATGATTAACTTAATGTCAATGTTCCTAAAAATCTGAAAGTATGAAAGTTTTTTAAGGTTGTGCCACACCTTGATAAATAATGTAGGTCAAGACTTTAAATAGTATAAATACATTTATTTCACTTATTGTAATTATTAGTATTAGCTTAAATGTGTCTTTACACATTCCATGAAAAGTGTTTTTTATAGGAAAAAAGTTTTAAATAGAAAGAAAAAAAACCAAATTGCACGTCTTTAAAAATTAACCGTAATGGCTCCATGGAAGAACAAAATGGTGTATGTGGAATTAATGTAATAATTCACTAATTATTTTACTTTGCTGAAAGATCACTTAATATTTGTTGATTTGGCCTTTTCATTATAACTTGTTTCTATAAGGCATTGAGTTATCCTAAATTCAAAAGTTAAGACAAAGATTAATAAGTCCTCCCAATAATTTATTTCTATTTTATATCTTTGATTTCTATTTCATTATACAGTGATCTGGGTTGTTTTATCCTGGGGACTTCGTGGTTGTTAGTCTGCCTTGCACAATTTGGGCAGTGCCTCGAAACGTCTTAAAGAGAGCGACCTAGTCCGCGACTCATCCCAGTAATTTTATCGGTGGCATTGTTATTTTTTCGAAAAATAAATTTCAAAACAACAATTTTAAGACGTTTTTCAAACTGCCATGTCTACCGACGAAATTACTGGAACAGGTTCTTCTGCTTCTGACTTCAACAAACCGTTTCGGTTTGAGGGCAGTCACTTCAAACGTTGGCAACAAAAGATGTTATTTTTTCTAACTACAAAGAATCTTGCCAACGTTCTGAAGGATGATATCCCTGTGGTTCCAGAAAAAGCTGAACAAACAGAAAAGGATAAGATAGCTGCTGAATTAACCCGATGGGAACATAATGATTACTTATGTAAGAATTATATTCTTAATGGACTTGCTGATGATCTGTACGATTACTACAGTTCCGACAGCAATACTGCTCGACAGGTTTGGGATGCTCTAAAGAAGAAATATGATACTGAGGAAGCTGGAGCTAAAAAGTATGCAGTGAGCCGCTACCTCAAATATCAGATGACAGATGACAGATCAGTGGAAGCTCAGTCTCACGAAATCCAGAAGATAGCTCATGAGATAATCTCTGAAGGTATGTCCCTAAATGAACAGTTTCAAATTGCTGTTACTATTGACAAACTGCCCCCTGCTTGGAAAGATTTTAAAAATTCTCTTAGGCACAAAACAAAAGAATTTTCACTTGAAAGCTTGATAACTCGCCTTAGAATTGAGGAGGAATCTCGGAAGCAAGACCAGAAAGAGGAAGTTCTTCTAGTGACAAAAAAGAAGAAAAAGAAATTCATAGGAGCAGTGCTGAAGCCAAACGGCATACAACTAAAGAATCAGCATCGCTCTTCAAAGATCAGCAACAAGAATGGGAACCCTCCAAAGGTCCCTACTGCTAGACAGCAACCACCTCCTAGAAATGCCCCTCTTCCTTTCACTTGTTTCAATTGTGGGAAAGAGGGTCATATGGCACGCAAGTGCAGGAACAAGCCAGGCCCTGCAAATCAGGCTAACTTGACAGAGGAGCAATTCAATGCTATGATAACTGAGATCAACCTTGTAGGTGGATCAAATGGATGGTGGATAGACACTGGCGCCTCTCGCCATGTCTGCTATGATCATGCTATGTTTAAAACATACACGGATGCTGAAGATAAGAAAGTGCTGTTGGGAGATTCCCACACCACTAATGTTGCTGGTATTGGAGATGTGGAACTAACTTTCACATCAGGAAAAACCTTAATTCTGAAGGATGTCATGCATACTCCAGAAATAAGGAAGAATCTGATTTCCGGGTTTCTTCTCAACAAGGCAGGGTTCACTCAATCTATAGGGGCAGATTTGTACACCATTTCTAAGAATGGTATCTTTGTAGGGAAAGGGTACGCCACTGATGGCATGTTTAAATTGAATGTTGAATTGAATAAAATGTCTCCTTCTGCTTACATGTTGTGTGATTTTAATATTTGGCATGCTAGACTTTGTCATGTGAACAAAAATATTATTTCAAACTTAAGTAATTTAGGTTTAATTCCAAAGTTATTCCCAAAAGATTTCGAAAAATGTGATTTTTGTAGTCAAGCTAAAATAACAAAGAAATCACATAAATCAGTAATTAGAGAATCTGAACCCCTAGATTTAATACATTCTGATATATGTGAACTTGATGGAACATTGACTAGAAATGGAAAACGTTATTTCATAACTTTTATTGATGATTGCTCTGATTTTACTTTTGTATATTTGATGAAAAATAAAAGTGATGCGCTTGACATGTTTAAGATCTTTGTAAATGAAATTGAAAACCAATTTAATAAAAAGATTAAGAAGTTTCGTAGTGATAGAGGAACAGAGTATGACTCTAGTTTGTTTATTGATTTTTACAAAACCCATGGAATTATACATGAAACTACTGCACCGTATTCACCTGAAATGAATGGTAAAGCTGAAAGAAAGAATAGGACTCTTACTGAATTAGTTGTTGCTATTATGCTTAATTCTGGTGCTGCATCTCACTGGTGGGGGGAAATTATTTTGACTGTTTGCTATGTTTTGAATAGAGTACCAAAATCTAAAAGCAAAACATCTCCTTATGAGATAATGAAGAAAAGACAGCCCAACTTGTCTTATCTTCGAACATGGGGTTGTCTGGCATATGTCAGAATCCCTGATCCCAAGCGAATTAAACTCGCAAGTAGAGCATATGAATGTGTTTTCATAGGATATGCTATAAACAGTAAAGCGTATAGGTTTTATGACCTAAATGCGAAAGTGATCATAGAGTCAAATGATGTTGACTTCTATGAAAACAAATTCCCTTTTAAATCAAGAAATAGTGGGGGCAGCGAACCCAGTCTAGTCCCAATGATAAGAAACACTGAGAGCAACAACCAAGACGAAACAGAACCTCGAAGGAGCAAGAGAGTAAGAGTTGCAAAAGATTATGGACCAGAATATATGGCATATAATCTAGAAGAGGATCCTGCAAATCTTAAAGAAGCTTTGTCATCTTTGGATGCAGATTTATGGCAAGAAGCTATAAATGATGAAATGGATTCTCTAGAGTCTAACAAGACCTGGCATTTAGTAGACTTGCCTCCTGGTTGCAAACCTATAGGTTGTAAATGGATTTTGAAAAAGAAACTAAAACCCGATGGATCTATTGACAAATACAAGGCTCGCCTTGCAGCCAAAGGTTTTAGACAAAGAGAAAATATAGATTTCTTCGACACTTTTTCACCAGTCACTAGACTAACATCCATTAGAGTGCTAATATCACTAGCGGCTATTCATAACCTGGTGATACACCAGATGGATGTTAAAACAGCTTTTTTAAACGGTGACTTGGAAGAAGAAATCTATATGGAACAACCTGAAGGTTTTGTAATTCATGGACAAGAAAACAAGGTCTGTAAGTTAGATAAATCTCTGTATGGTCTTAAACAAGCCCCTAAGCAATGGCATGAAAAATTTGATAACTTAATTTTGTCGAATGAGTTTAAAGTGAATGAAAGTGACAAATGCATCTATTACAAATATGAAAATAACATTTGCACTATCTTATGTCTATATGTAGACGACTTGCTCATATTTGGATCAAATATTCATGCTGTAAATAAAGTGAAATCATTGTTGAGTAACAACTTTGATATGAAAGACCTTGGAGAAGCTAGTGTAATCCTTGGAATTAAGATTACTAGGTCAGAAAATGGAATTTCGTTGGATCAATCTCATTACATTGAAAAGATCCTAAAGAAATATAATTACTTTGATTGTAAACCTGCTTGTACACCATATGATCCAAGTGTAAAACTTTTCAAGAACACTGGTGACGGTGTCAGACAAACTGAATATACAAGTGTCATTGGCAGCCTCAGGTATGCCACTGATTGCACTAGACCCGACATAGCCTATGTCGTTGGATTGTTTACTAGTAGACCTAGTATGGAGCATTGGCATGCTATTGAAAGAGTCATGAGATACCTTAAAAGGACCATGAGTCTCGGATTACACTATAGAAGGTTTTCTGCTATCCTCGAAGGATACAGCGATGCTGATTAGAACACCTTATCAGATGATTCCAAAGCAACCAGTGGCTATGTCTTCAACATAGCTGGTGGTGCGGTGTCGTGGAAATCAAAGAAACAGACTATATTGGCTCAGCCCACTATGGAATCTGAAATGATAGCCCTAGCCACGGCTAGTGAAGAAGCAAGTTGGTTGAGATGCTTGCTAGCTGAGATCCCTTTGTGGGAAAAACCATTGCCAGCTGTGTTGATCCACTGCGATAGTACTGCGGCTATTGCAAAAATTGAGAACCGTTATTACAACGGTAAAAGAAGACAAATTCGTCGTAAGCACAGCACAGTTAGAGAATTAATTTCTAAAGGAGCTGTTATAGTGGATCATGTACGCACTGATGAGAATTTAGCAGATCCTTTGACGAAAGGATTAGCTAGAGAGAAAGTCCTAAACACATCCAAAAGGATGGGACTATTGCCTATAGATTGATGAGTCACCTGTGATGGTAACCCAACCTAAAAGACTGGAGATCCCAAAAATTAGGTTCAATGGGTAATAACAAGTCACAGTGATATGAGATGAACATGCTGCATAATACATGAAAGAAGCATGAGTCCTGAAGCGATGAGAGGATGAGGTAATAGAAACTCTTAATGAGATCTATACTCTATGTGGAGTGGAGTACCTAGCTACAAGAGTACTCTTGATAGACTCACCTATGTGAATGTGGAAGTGGGGGCCGCCTCCTATGGAATTTAAGGCAGAATTCCTAGAGCGTTCACTATACTGGGATAGACGTGCATGGCCCTAAATGCACGGGCTTTAGAGAATACACCAAATGAAAAGGTTATGTGTGGGTTTGATGTCAGAGATAGAGTTCAAGACTACGAGTCACTCTTGTTGAATCTGAATCTTACTTACTACGCAAAGGTTCAAGTCAAGAGACACCTTTGTTTATGCATAATCTTATAGAAGCGTTTGACGCTATTCAATAACCTATTTTTAAATTCAAGTGGGGGATTGTTGGAAATGATGGAATATAAATGGCTTTTAAGATGGTTGTGAATTGAAAAATGAGAAGTCCCACATAGGAGGGAACACACTCATTTAAAGCCTTTATAAGGTGTTAGTTTCACACTTGGGTTGGGCCTCAAGGGGTACCCCAATTTTGTGAAGGAGGGAGAACGCAAGCAAATGGACCACCACACGCGCACATACACGCGCGCGCCGCCGCCGCCCGCCCGTCCGGCCGGCTCGGCCCGGCCCGGCATGGCATGGCTTGGCTTGGCTTGGCTTGGTTTGGTTTGGTTTGGTTTGTGGTGTATTAAATCCTTTTAAATAAAATTATGAAAATTAATTATATGCTTGCGTTAATTGCGAAACTGCCATCTATAAAGTCAGAGTCAATGTTCTGATCCAGTCTAACCCTAAACTGATTAAGAGCTCAGTCAAAAACCCTAATTTGACTAAGCTTCCGTTAATTGCCTGGTCAAAACCCTAATTTGACTAAGCCTTTGATTTTGCCCGATCAAAACCCTAAAACTGAATTAATCCCACGTTTTCTGATTTTGCCCGGTCAAGGATCAAAGTCAAACACGTTTTCCTAAAATTGAGGCACAGTCAGCTGATTGACTCAATGCTTCTTGGATCCCCCCATTTTCGCAGATCCAGTTGCTGGACTCCCCTATAAATACAGACCTCACCTCATTTGGAAAAGCACACCAAAAGCTCTCCGTATCTGAGGCTTTTCTCTCTTCTCTCCCGTTTCTTCTTCTTCTTCTTCTTCTTCTTCTATTTTCTTGAGTAGCCATAGTGCTATATTACGAGTAGCCTTAGTGCTATATTACGAGTGTCAGTCATTCGACTGCCATACAGAGGGTGTAATTCTAGATCTGTTTTCTGCAGTGCAGTAGAAAACCGATACAATGATCTGGGCTGTTTTATCCTGGGGACTACGTGGTTGTTAGTCTGCCTTGCACAATTTGGGCAGTGCCTCGAAACGTCTTAAAGAGAGCGACCTAGTCCGCGACTCATCCCAGTAATTTTATCGGTGGCATTGTTATTTTTTCGAAAAATAAATTTCAAAACAACACTCATGAGTATCAATGTTTATCCTTGTTCTTAATGTTTGTTACGTCTTGATCACTCATAATTTGATATTTGATTTGAAGTTCTATTGGAAAAATAATCTTTAGATCTTGATTTAGGACAAACATCTATTGAATTTAAACTCTAAAATATATTTTGGTATAATAGTATTGAATTGTCGGTTGTTAATGCGGTTGTCTTTGTTAACAGACTGGAGAATCTTCGTTTAAGAAAGACATTTGATCTCTCATCGTTATTAAGAAACTCAGAACGTGTGAGTAGCAGCAATGACAATGTTGATGTTAACATGGATATGTATAATTGATCAATAGGGTATATGAGAAACTGATTGATGGAACCTAACCCCCAACAATTTAATGTCACTATTGAATATACATTATTTATTTTTTCTTTATCTAATTGAATTCATGAACAAAACTTTCATTCTACTTCACTTAGAGCCATAATTTTGTTGAACTGCTCCAGATATTGCACAAGTACTTGTGGATACAATATCTCATACAATTATTTTTGATACAATCATCAGTTTAGTTTTGAGTGAAATTTTTTGAAATGGTTTAACTTTAAATGAAATTTTTTGAAGAGGTTTACCTTCAAATGGACATTCTTGGAGCTAAAGATGAAGACAATGGAAGCTGAAGATGCATCCATTTCAATCAATCTGAAGATTAATGAGTTTAGTTGAAAATGGAGAATATTAAAAAAGTCTCACATTACTTGAAATTATAAAGAAATAGAGAGTTAAAGACTATATATATGACTCTAGTTTTTTATTACAAATCACGCTAGTATGATATTTTATTACAAATCACGATATTTATATTTTAATGAAAAACTAAAATCTTATATATACTCTTTAACTCTCTATTTATATTTTAATGAAAAATTAGAGTCTTATATATCTTAAAAATTAACCGTAATGGCTCCATTGAAGAACAAAATGGTGTATGTGGAATGTAATAATTCACTAATTATTTTTCTTTGCTGAAAGATCATTTAATATTTGTTGATTTGGCCTTTTCATTATAACTTGTGTCTATAATGCATTGAGTTATCCTAAATTCAAAAAATAAGACAGATTAATAAATGCTCCCAACAATTTATTTTTATTTTATATCATTTGTTTTGCAACTTGCAAATATATTTTCTTAATTATGAGTCTAAATTTAACTTTAATATATTTGAACTAACTATTTTTTTTTACGGTAATTAACTATATATATGTAAAAGTCATACTTATATTTTACTTTAATGACCGTGTATTAAGGGTTATTCCATTGAAGATATGATAATGAACCTTATATAAGACCATTTGGTCTCTTACATTTGAAAAATAGTAATTCCATTTTTAAATTAAAAAATATGAATCAATTTAGTTATTTTTTTTAAATCTTGAACTAAAATTTAATAGTTTTATAATTTTTTTATCCAACAAAAGACTATTTAATTATCATGTATAACTTTTATTGATTTTGATATTCTTTATTTTTTTTTTTTATCAAGAGTTTTGTAATCTTTAGTTTAAATGATTTTTGCTATCCATTTCAATCAATCTAAAGATTAATGAGTTTGGTTGAAAATGGAAAATATTGAAAAAACTTCACATTGCTTGAAATTGTAAAGAAATAGAGAGTTAAAGGCTATATATATGACTCTAGTCACTACGCCAAAATTAACCTTTTACAGCGTTTTCTTTAAACCTTCTACATCGCTTTTTCAAAAAAAAAACGTTGTAGATTCGAGCGCTGTAAAAGATACAACAACGCTTTTAAAAAAGCGCTGTAAATATTTAATCAAGCAATGCTGTAAATATCTAAAAAAGCGCTGTAAATATTTAATCAAAGCGCTTCTAAAATTTAATCTGAAAAATTTTAAATTTTTATTTAATTATTTTTTTTTATTTTATACTCTTGTGTTAGAATGTTGTGAGATATATTTTAAATATTTATTTTGAAAAGTATGAATATACTAAGAGTCATAAGGTGTGTGAAAAAAATCTATATATTATAACAAATTTGATATAATATTAATTATTTCATGGTTTGTGATTAGAGTTAACATGAAGAATACTTGATGCAATGGTCTGATCGAAAGTTCCATTAATGATTTTTAACTTGTTTTTAGAAATCAATTCCCCTTTTGAACAAGAGGATAAAAACAATCATGGTTGGATTCTCATTAATTATTAGGATGAAAGTAGAAACATGGTAACTAACTACACAATTAGAAACATGCAACTTAATAATACATCTTTTATTATAAAATATTTCTCACTTAAGTTGAGCATAAAACACTTACTAGAAGAAACCTTATTTATAGAGACTAACCTCCATACATATTACGTTGCTTCTATTTTATATAAAATACAATAAGCTTCTCTTTGTTAAAAAAAACAAAGAAATATATATATAGTCCTAATAATAGTAGTTTAGGAATGTAATTAATTAAGATTAAAGTTTATTACAAAAGTTGTGGGCATAGTCACTAAAAGGTTTTGTGTCAGCATCAAAGTAAAATGTGACAGGAGGGTTCTTAAAGTCTTCAATGGTGACATACCCTGGTATCCATTTATGTATACTGAAGAGACGCTTTACAAACCCCCATTTCTTTCTTTCCTGATCTATTTTCACTTTGCAGATTTTGTCCAGACATGGTCCCATTTTCGTAAATTTTCTTGTCGTGTTTGCTGTGAAAATCTTAGATTCAGGACCACCGAGTTTGTCAAAATCAATCTGCAATTAAACAAAATTAAATATTGTGATTCACTAAATAATAATTGATAATGTGATTGATTTGTTTTCCAATTTTTGGTAATAGAGAATAGAATTACCCAAACGTCGGTCGCGTCTCCAAAGGAAATACTGACGACGATGTTTTTTGTTTCTAATGAAGAAAAGTAGCTTGTCTTTACGGTTATCATGTATTCGCATGTTCCACTCGGTACACTCACTTTCTGCAACATATGTGTATACACTCTTTTATTAATGATGCAATAAAATATCAAATTAATATTTTTTTTATTTATTAAAAATAGTGTAGAATCTATTTTTATTTATTAATGACGCCGAAGAGAAAGCTCTTACTATGCAACTTAATTAAACGATAAAAATGCTTATTAGTGATATAAGTTATTTTTATTATAAAATAAATTATGTATAAATTATAAGTGTTTTCATAAGTTTTTATTTTATTTTTAAAAAGATGGTAAATATTACTATTATTAACTCATATAACTGTGAAATTTTGAGTTTGAACAATAGACATGACGTTCAACCTAATAATATTAAGTTGAGTTAGGACTTAAGAACAATTGTTTCTATAAATTATATTGAAGAGTTTATGGATATTAATTATGATATCTTATAAGTTGTTTTTTTATGCTCTATTAAATAATATATCACTCTAGTCAATAATTTCAAATAAATCAATACAAACAAACTTGTATTGTGTGGATAATTAAATTAAAAATATATAACATAAACGTTTAATAATTTAAGTATTTATATATAACCAATTTACGTAAATAAATATAAAATAAAGTCAAACTGTAATTAAATAAACTATTTATATAAGTTACTTTGTAACCTATCTTTAAGAGTTTATAAAAATAAGCTAAAATTAACTTATAAAAATGCCATAAATTATTTTTAGAAATTCTGCCAAATTAGCTCTCAATTATTTATGTACGAAGATTAGCGCAAATAACACAACTAATAAAGAGTTTATGGATTTAATTCTCCAGATAACAAAACTAACCATCTCTCCTTTTTGAATGGAAGATAACTAACAACTAATTACTGACTTTCGAGTTTATAAAAAAAAATAACTCGATCCAAACCACTCCATAAGTGAATTAAAAAGATATATTTTGTGTTTGTGTTAATTAATATTTAAAAGAAAATAAAAATAAAGAGATGAGTATATAAACTTTAATTACTTGTGGCTGGATATCGTCACGCATAGCATATTTGTTGATTTGAGGTTTAGGTCGAGTGAGCAATATTGGTGTTGCATGAGACAATTCAACAATTATAAAGAATGTGAGGATTAAGGTAAGAACTTTCATGATTTTGTTAACCTCTTTTCTTTACATCAAAGACACGAGAAAGAGGAACACCTAATTGATTTTAGATATTGATGGGTTATATTATAGTATTACCAAGGACGATATTTAACGACATCATTAAATGCTAACAATATACAATGTTCTATTT
This sequence comes from Cicer bijugum, assembly GCA_037974875.1. Taxonomy (NCBI): domain Eukaryota; kingdom Viridiplantae; phylum Streptophyta; class Magnoliopsida; order Fabales; family Fabaceae; genus Cicer; species Cicer bijugum. The sequence continues at coordinate 7,164,370 of JBBPBT010001003.1, read as the reverse complement.
TAATCATGTGTAAACCACTCAAATAATGCAAAATTTTATAGAGCAATCTAATAGGTCTATGCGATTATTAGTATTTTAAAATTGCCAAACATTACTCATTGATGTCTTTTGATGATATACGGTTAAATTGCAATTTTAATATTAATGTGAGAGACTACATTGATAGTAAATTGTTAAATATAAAAATTTAATTGTTTGTAAGTGATTAAAAGTCTGAGGTGGTTTTGGATATTTTTTGACCTAGAATCACCATTGCGCTTATTTTTCCCAGTTTTAATTTAAATAAGTGATTTCCACACAAATTAGGTTTTTCTTCTAACCTTTTTTTCCCCGTAATTTCATAATCTCAAATTGACATTGTTTGATTTATAGTCTTAGTGTGAAATTTGTAGTTTTCCTATTTTGTTATTGTGTTCTTTTGATTTAGATTGACAGATCAATTTCGATCATGATTCAGCCAATTGTTAGGTCGTCAAGTTGCAGATTTGGAAACATGAGTATTTCGATCACTTTCATTTTATCACATTATTTATAAATATTATATCATTCCATATTATTAATTTAGATTGTGTAAGTATGTTCCCATGATTAATTTGTATTGATTTTAATGATAAATTGAGTCTTATTTACTCGAATATCTTTATTAATTGTAGTTAATTAAAAAATTTGATGAATTGAGATATAATAATTAAAAATATATTAATAGAATAATGTAATTAATGATATATTAATACTAAAAAATAAGTAATTTAAAAAAGAAAGTCAAATAAACAATTAAAATACGACATAGAGACTAGAGAGTACAAAACTTGCATAGAAAAATGCGGATAGTAACATGTGCTCTAAGAAGGCAAATGTGTTATTTTCATTATTACTTTTGTTACTAATTTATTTTTAAATCAAGTTTAAAAAAATAATAAATAAAAATATTTTTAGAATTAATTAGTTTTAAAATAATTAAAAAATATTTTTCAATAGTTTTTTATAAATTAATATATATTTGCGTATAGTCACTTAAATGCTTATAAATAACAATAGCAAATCAAATATGTGTTGGCTCCATGGAAGAAAAAAAATAGATAGAAAAAAAACCAAATTGCATGTCTTTAAAAATCAACCGTAATGACTCCATGGAAGAACAAAATGGTGTATGTGGAATGTAATAATTCACTAATTATTTTGCTTTGCTAAAAGATCATTTAATATTTGTTGATTTGGCCTTTTCATTATAACTAGTTTCCATAATGCATTGAGTTATCCTAAATTCAAAAAATAAGACAAAGATTAATAAGTGCTCCCAACAATTTATTTCTATTTTATATGGTTCGTTTTGCAACTTGCAAATATTTTTTCTTAATTATGAGTCTAAATTTAACTTTAATATTTTTGCACTAACTATTTTTTTTACGGTAATTAACTATATGTAAAAGTCATACTTACATTTTGACTTTAATGGTAGTGTACTAAGGGTTATTCTATTGAGGATATGGTAATATTTGCTATGTTATACATTTGTGTTACAGTGTTATGAGACGTAATTTAAATATTTTTATTCAAGAGTGTGGGAATATTGGAGACCATGGTGTTTGTGAGAAAAGTCTACATGTTGTAATAATTTTCACATAATGTTATTCTCTACTTGCCATTAGACGAGTTTTCATATTATTTTTGTGTGTTTTGATTGTAATTTTAAAAAAAACTTATTTGTTTATTTTTCCAACATCTACTATTAGAGCTTTTGGTTTTGTCCAAAAAAAACAGAGTTCTTTGCATGTTCTATAATTGCAGTTTTATTTGATCTTTCATATCAACCAATTTATTCTCACTACCAATTAACATGCAACTCAATTGATAGTGAAAATGAATGGACGATTTTACTTGTCCTCTAGATATCATGTTTGACTGTCATGGAAGACAAGAATTAGTTATTTCCATGAGACGGGGCAAATTGAATTCATTGAGAGAGCAATCTTATGGCTAAGAGAGTTCAAGGTACTGAGTTTTCTAAATTTTGTGTAATTAATCTCGCTGAGCAAAATTAAAAGCGGTTTGACAGCTGAAATTTGATTCACCGTGAAGCATATGCACTCGCTAAGCGAAATAGAGGTTTTCTGAGCGAAATGTGACTTAGCTTAATTACTCGCTAAGCATACTCTTTGATATCTCGTTTGATTTATAGTTATATATATTCTAGTTAGTCATGAATATCAATTGTTATCCTTGTTCTTGTGACACCCTAAATACCAAAATAATATATATAATAATTTATATCATATTCCTATAAAATTTACAGCAGATAAATAAAAAATATATATTTCCAAGAAAATAAAAACTTTATATTTAATTAAGGATATCACGTTTCCCAAAAATAAAAATAAAAATCCTTATTTCCAGTATCACCTATTAGAGCAGGGTTCCTCTCAAACTTGAACTTCAAAACTCATTAACCTATAATAACTGCAATTTTGCAAACGCAGGTCCCAGGCAGTCAAACACAAACAACGAAGGAGGTGAGTTTCGAAATCATGATGACAGTATAATACAAGTAAGAAGAACATGCAAACAATCATAATAGAACCGTATCATTACAAAAATATTCCATCAAGAAAATATCACATTCAAAGGTCAAAATCACTCAAGGAAAATTAATAGATTTTACTATAACATCAAATTGTCTAAGAGAAATTATCACCACACAATACATATTAATAACAACAAAACAATTATAATAAAATGCAATGTTGTGCATGAGCTTAGAGTCTACTTCATATTGTGGTACCATTCTAACTCTGAAGTACTTGGTTAGGATGCTTGATATTATGCCACCATCCCGGTGGAAGGACAATTCAATTTGGTCATGTCCTAATAGATCCCCTCAACTCAACCTGAGACACATATACGTGACAGTCGAGATAAACGTGTGTTGCATGGTAGCTCCCGACATTTTGAGTGCTATCTCCAAGTCACCTATGAACTCCCCACCCGAATACCTCCAAGGTCTAGCAATCTTGCCTTAAGGCTCGATAGTAGACCGCCACGATCAAGCTCATTCAGTTGTACTTCCCTGGAATCACTAGGCTTGTCAGGCCCTACCTACCTATATGATGACAAAATAATCTCCACTTCACAAATTCACACTATTTATTTTATCCCCTCGTTGTATATGATACTCCATTAAAATCGTCATCTCAAACACAAATTGAAATCACCATTATTTCATCAACTATGGGGTTAATTCAATATTCTCATTACGGTTTAGAACATCACTATCATCATCATCACATAAAATCATCACAAATTTATAGCGTTACTATCATCAATTAAACATTATCACATAAACTTATCACAAATTTATAACATAAAAATTATTAATCGTACATCATCATCATCATTAGATGAAATTATCACAACATATCCATATTTTGTTATCACATCATATAAACTCATCTAATCACACATATATATAAATATAATTCGACATCCAATATCATAATAATATCCATATCACACATTCAAATAAATCAAATCAATCAACACCCTACAAGTATTTCTATTCTATATTTTAATCTCACGATTTCCATATTTGCACATTAATTAATTTATCCCTCATAGAGCTACTGCCATACGTAGCAAGCCCCAGATGAATCGTTGGGAAATACAGTTTTCCCGTTCATCTCACAATATATTATACTCATGAATTCAAACGCTCTCTCACCCCTTACCTTAGTTTGAAGCTTTCACACACGAATATGACTCCACAAGCAAACAACCTTTTTTCAGTGACTCTTTGACCTTCAATCGATCTAACTCGACAGTTTATGGGTAAACGTTAAAAATAAATTATGAGAAGATACTCTAAAAACTAAATTCAAAATTCGATCAAGAAAATTTACCATAAATCAGAAACCCAATCAGTGGATAATATAGCCACTTTTCACATGGTCGTTTTGGCATTGGTTTCACTCAAATCGAACTTACGATGAAGGAGAACCGTGCAAAATAACGAATTCTACAAAAAATTTGGCATTTAAATTAATGTTGAACCAAAATTTGTTACATTATTGATTTTGATAGAAATTTATTAAAAACATCAACAAATAAATATTTAGTGTGAACTTTTAACAAGTTAAAAAAGTAAATTTCAAAACATAAATATTTCAAGGGTGGAGAAAGTTTGACATAACTTTCATATCATTTTCATAAAGAAACCATTATGTCAAAACATATATGGTTCATATAAATGATAAACGAATTGTTAACGAAGAAAATGACAACTTAATACAAGTGAATGTATTATACAAGTTAATTGAGTAAAATTATAGAAAAATGAAATTTAAGCAACTTTTTTTTTTGAAAACATAAAAGAGCAAATATACATAAGTTATATGTTGTTTGAAATCGTAAATGATGAGGGAGTTTAAGGCTTTATATATGACTCTAGTTCTTTGTTAAAAATTACACCACTTAAAAATACTTTAACTTTAAGCAATTGTATCAATTTTTTTTCTTTTATGTGATACTTTTGTGTTATAGTATTATGAGATGTAATTTAAATATTTTCATTGAAGAGTGTGAGTATATTGGGGGGCCATGGCGTGTGTGAGAGAAGTCTACATGTTGTAATAATTTTCCTGTCGTGTTATTTTCTAGTTGTCATTAGGCGTGTTTTCATGTTATTTTTGTGTGTTTTGATTGTTATTTAATTTTTTTTATTTGTTTATTTTTCCAACATATAGTATTAGAGCTTTTGGTTCGGTCCAAAAAAACAGTTCTTCGCATGTTCTATAATTGTAGCTTTGTCTGATCTTCCATATCAATAAATTCATTCTTACTATCAATTGACATGCAACTCAATTGATAGTGAAAATGAATAGACAAATGTACTTATCTCCTAGATATCAGGTCTGATTGTCATGGAAGACAAGAAATTGTTATTCTCACGAGATGGAAGAGGGCGAAAATGTCGTGATTAATTGTGCTAGTAGCGATAAGAGTTTGTTTGTTACAAATCAAGATCATTTAAGGCGAGATTTGATGAAACAAGGCAATTGGAATTCATTGAGCGAACAATCTTATGGCTAAGAGAGTTCAAGTTGACGAGTTTGCTAAATTTTGCGTAGTTAATCCCTCTAAGAAAATAGTAATCACGCTAAGCCAAATTAAAGGCGGTTTGACAGCTGAAATTTGTTTCACTTTGAAGCATATGCACTTGCTAAGCGAATTAGATGTTTGTTGAGCGAATTGTCACTTAGCTAAATCACTCGTTAAGCATACTCTTTTATATCTCTTTGATTTATAGTTATATATATTCTAGTTACTCATGAATATCAATGTTTATCCTGGTTCTTAATGGTTATGTCTTGATCACTCATAATTTGATATTTCTACATATCTTGATTTAGAGAAAACATCTGGTTAACAGACTCGAGAATCGTTGTTTAAGATAAACATTTGATCTCTCATCATTATTAAGAAATTCAAAACGTGTGAATAGCAGCAATGAAAATGTTGATGTTAACATAGATATGTATAATTGATAAATAGGGTACATGAGACAGTGATTGATGAATTATCTAACTCCAACAATTTAGTGTCACTATTAAATATACATTACTTTTGTTGTTTTTCTTTATCTAATTGAATTCATGAACAAAACTTTCATACTACTTCACTTAGAGCCATAACTTTGTTGAACGACTAGATATTGCGCAAATACTTGTGGATACAATGTCTCATATACTTACTTTTGATACAATCATCAATTTAGTTTAAGTCAAAATTTTAAGAATGGTTTAGCTTTAAGTGGATTCTTTTAAAGAGGTTTACCATCAAATGAAAATTCTTGGAGCTAAAGATGAAGACAATGGAAGGTTAAGATGCATCCATTTCAATTAATATGAAGATTAATGAGTTTGGTTGAAAATGTAGAATATTGAAAAAACTTCACATTGCTTGAAATTGTAAAGAAATAGAGAGTTAAAGACTATATATATGACTCTAGTTCTTCATTACAAATCACGTTAATTTGAAATATTTTAGGTTTCTATTTAATTATTTTTAATATTTTATACTCTTGTGTTAGAGTGTTGTGAGATGTATTTTAAATATTTATTTTGAAAAGTATGAATAAACTAAGAGTCATAAGGTGTGTGAATGAAGTCTATATATTATAACAAATTTGATATAGTATTATTACATGGTTTGTGATTAGAGTTAACAGAAGGAGGTTTGTGATTAGAGTTAACATGAAGAATACTTGATGCAATGGTCTGAACGAAAGTTCCATTAATCAAGGTTGTATTCTGATTAATTATTAGGATGAAAGTAGAAACATGGTAATGAACGACACAATTAGAAACATGCAACTTAATAATTCACCTTTTATCATAAAATATTTCTTACTTAAGTAGTGCACAAAACACTTACTAGAAGAAACCTTATTAATAGAAACTAACCTTGCTTCTATTTTATATGAAATACAATAAGCTTATCTTTGTTAAAAAAACAAAGACATATATATATATATATAGTCCGAATAGTAGTAGTTTAGGAACGTAATTAAGACTAAAGTATATTACAAAAGTTGTGGAAATATTCAGCATAAGGTCCTTTCTCAGCATCAAAGTAAAATGTGACAGGAGGGTTCTTAAAGTCTTCAATGGTGACATACCCTGGTATCCATTGACATAGACCTAAGAAACGGTGTATAAACCCCCAATTTATTATTTCCTGATCTATTTTCACTTTGCAGATTTTGTCCAGACATGGTCCCATTGTCGTATATTTACTTGTCGTGTTTTTTTCCAAATTCTTAGATTCAGGACCACCCAGTTTGTTAATATCAATCTGCAATTAAACAAAATTAAATATTGTGATAATGTGATTGATTTGTTTTCCAATTTTTGGTAATAGAGAATAGAATTACCCAAAGGTTGGTCGCGTCTCCAAAGGAAATACTGACGGCGATGTTTTTGTTACACTCAATTGGTGAAGAATAGTAGCTTGTCTTTAGGGTTATCATGTATTCGCATGTTCCACTCGGTACACTCACTTTCTGCAGCATATGTATATACACTCTTTTATTAATGATGCAATAAAATATCAAATTAATATTTATTTTTTTTATTACAAATAGTGTAGAATCTATAGATAGGTTGTTCCGGAGGCACATCAGGTCAGAGCAGATCTCAAGGTTCAAAAAACGTTGTGAATGATAGTTGAGAAACAACTCTTTATCGTCTTAATCAACTTTCATACGCATAATATGAAACAAATATTAGTACATATAATGTCATTCATACGGTCTGCGGTGACTACACTTTAGAAAGGACGCCCAAGAGAAAGCTCTTACTATGCAAACTTAATTAAATGATAAAAATGCTTATTAGTGATATAAGTTATTTTTATTATAAAATAAATTTTGTATAAATTATAAGTGTTTTCATAAGTTTTTATTTTATTTTTAAATTGTGAAATTTTGAGTTTGAACAATAGACATGACTTTCAACCTAATAATATTAAGTTGAGTTAGGACTTAAGAACAATTGTTTCTATAAATTATATTGAAGAGTTTATGGATATTAATTATGATATCTTATAAGTTGTTTTTTTATGCTATACTAAATAATATATCACTCTAGTTGATAATTTCAAATAAATCAATACAAACAAACTTGTATTGTGTGGATAATTAAATTAAAAATATATAACATAAACGTTTATTAATTTAAGTATTTTTATATAACCAATTTATGTAAATAAATATAAAATAAAGTTAAACTGTATTTAAATAAACTATTTATATAAATTAATTTGTAACCTATCTTTAAGAGTTTATAAAAATAAGCTAAAATTAACTTATGAAAATGCCATAAATTATTTTTAGAAATTCTGCCAAATTTGCTCTCAATTATTTAATTAGCTCTCAATTATTTATCTATGAAGATTAGCTCAAATAACATAACTAATAAAGAGTTTATGGATTTAATTCTCCGGATAACAAAACTAACCATCTCTTCTTTTTGAATGGAAGATAACTAATAACTAATTACTGACTTTTGAATTTATAAAAAAAAAAAAAATAACTCAATCCAAGCCACTCCATAAGTGAATTAAAAAGATATATTTCGTGTTTGTGTTAATTAGTATTTAAAAGAAAATAAAAATAAAGAGATGAGTATATAAACTTTAATTACTTGTGGTTGGATATCGTCACAGAGAGCATATTTGTTCATTTGAGGTTTAGGTCGAGTGAGCAATGTTTGTGTTGTATGAGACAAAACAACAATTATAGAGAATATGAGGATTAAGGTAAGAACTTTCATGATTTTGTTAACCTCTTTTCTTTACATCAAAGAGACGAGAAGGAGGAACACCTAATTGATTGTAGATATTGATGGGTTATATTATAGCATTACCAAGGACAATATTTAACGACGCCATTAAATGCTAACAATATACAATGTTCTATTTTAATCATGTGTAAACCACTCAAATAATGCAAAATTTTTTAGAGCAATCTAATAGGTCTATGAGATTATTAGTATTTTAAAATTGTCAAACATTACTCATTGATGTCTTTTGATGATATACGGTTAAATTGCAATTTTCATATTAATGTGAGAGACTACAAAGATAGTAAATTGTTAAATATAAAAATTTAATTATTTGTAAGTATTAAAAATATGAGGTGGTTTTAGATCATTTTTCGATCTAGAATCACCATTGCGCTTATTTTTTCCAGTTTTAATTTAAATAAGTTATTTCCACACAAATTAGGTATTTCTTCTAACCTTTTTTTCCCCGTAATTTCATAATCTCAAATTGACATTGTTTGATTTATAGTCTTAGTGTGAAATATGTTGTTTTCCTATTTTGTTATTGTGTTCTTTTGATTTAGATTGACAGATCAATTTCGATCATGATTCAGCCAATTGTTAGGTCGTCAAGTTGCAGATTCGAAAATATGAATATTTCGATCACTTTGATTTTATCACATTATTTATAAATATTATATCATTTCATATTATTAATTTAGATTATGTGAGTATGTTCCCACAATAAATTTGTATTGATTTTAATGATAAATTGAGTCTTATTTACTCGAATATCTTTATTAATTGTAGTTAATTAAAAAATTTGATGAATTGAGATATAATAATTAAAAATATTTTAATAGAATAATGTAATTAATAATATATTAATACTAAAAAATAAGTAATTTAAAAAAAAAAAGTCAAATAAACAATTAAAATACGACATAGAGACTAGAGAGTACAAAACTTGCATAGAAAAATGCGGATAGTAACATGTGCTCTAAGAAGGCAAATGTGTTATTTTCATTATTACTTTTGTTACTAATTTATTTTGAAATCAAGTTTAAAAAAATAATAAATAAAACTATTTTTAGAATTAATTAGTTTTAAAATAATTAAAAAAATATTTTTAAATAGTTTTTTATAAATTAATATATATTTGCGTATAGTCACTTAAATGCTTATAAATAACAATAGCAAATCAAATATGTGTTGGCTCCATGGAAGAAAAAAATAGAAAGAAAAAAAACCAAATTGCTCCATGGAAGATTTTAAAGTAGTAAATAGAAAGAAAAAAAAACCAAATAGCATGTCTTTAAAAATCAACCGTAATGGCTCCATGGAAGAACAAAATGGTGTATGTGAAATGTAATAATTCACTAATTATTTTGCTTTGCTGAAAGATCATTTAATATTTGTTGATTTGGCCTTTTCATTATAACTTGTTTCCATAAGGCATTGAGTTATCCTAAATTCAAAAAATAAGACAAATATTAATAAGTGCTCCCAACAATTTATTTTTATTTTATATAGTTCGTTTTGCAACTTGCAAATATTTTTTCTTAATTATAAGTCTAAATTTGACTTTAATATTTTTGCACTAACTTATTTTTTACGGTAATTAACTGTATGTAAAAGTCATACTTACATTTGACTTTAATGGTAATGTACTAAGGGTTATTCTATTGAAGATATGGTAATGAGCCTTATATAAGACTATTTGGTATGTTATACTTTTGTGTTACAGTGTTATGAGATGTAATTTAAATATTTTTATTGAAGAGTGTGGGTGTATTGGAGGTCATGGTGTGTGTGAGAGAAGTCTACATGTTGTAATAATTTTCACATAATGTTATTCTCTAGTTGTCATTAGACGAGTTTTCATATTATTTTTGTGTGTTTTGATTGTAATTTTTTTTTAAAAAAAAAACCTTATTTGTTTATTTTTCCAACATCTACTATTAGAGCTTTTGGTTAGTCCAAAAAAACCGAGTTATTTGCATGTTCTATAATTGCAGCTTTGTTTGATCTTCCATATCAACCAATTCTTTCTCACTACCAATTAACATGCAACTCAATTGATAGTGAAAATGAATGGACGATTTTACTTATCCTCTAGATATCATGTTTGATTGTCATGGAAGACAAGAAAATCTTTATTTCCAGGAGGTAGAAGAGGGCAAAAAGTTGTGATTAATAGTGTTGGTGGCAATAAGAGTTTGATTATTACAACCAAGATCATAGAAGGCAAGATTTGATGAAACGGGGCAAATTGAATTCATTGAGAGAGCAATCTTAGGGCTAAGAGAGTTCAAGGTAGTGAGTTTTCTAAATTTTGTGTAGTTAATCTCGCTGAGCAAAATTAAAGGCAGTTTGACAGCTGAAATTTGATTCATCGTGAAGCATATGCACTCGCTAAGCGAATTAGAGGTTTGCTGAGCGAAATATCACTTAGCTTAATTACTCGCTAAGCATACTCTTTTATATCTCGTTTGATTTGTAGTTATATATATTTTAGTTACTCATGAATATCAATTTGTTATCCTTGTTCTTGTGACACCCAAAATCCCGAATAATATATATAATAATTTATATCATATTCCTATAAAATTTGCAGCAGATAAATAAAAAATATATATTTCCAAGAAAATAAAAACTTTATATTTAATTAAGGATATCATGTTTCCCAAAAATAAAAATAAAAATCCTTATTCCCGGTATCACCTATTAGAGCAGGATTCCTCCCAAACTTGAACTTCAAGACTCATTAACCTGTAATAACTACGATTTTGCAAACGCATGCCCCAGCCAGTCAAACACAAACAACGAAAGAGGTGAGTTTCGAAATCATGATGACAGTATAATCCAAGTAAGAAGAACACGCAAACAATCATAATAGGAACGTATCATTACAAAAATATTCCATCAAGAAAATATCGCATTCAAATGTCATAATCACTCAAGGAAAATCAATAGATTTTAATATAACATCAAATTGTCTAAGAGAAATTATCACCACACACGATACATATTAATAACAACAAAACAATTACAATAAAATGCAATGCTATGCATGGGCTTAGACTCTACTTCACAATGTGGTACCATTCTAACTCTAAAGTACTTAGTTAGGAGGCTTGATATTATGCCACCATCCCGGTGGACGGACAATTCAATTTGGCCATGTCCTCATAGATCCCCTCAACTCAACCTGAGACACATATACGTGACAGTCGAGGTAAACGTGTGTTGCATGGTAACTCCCGACATTTGGAGTGCAACCTCCAAGTCACCTAGGAATTCTCCACCCGAATACCTCCAAGGTCTAACAATCTTGCCTTAAGGCTCGATAGTAGACCGTCACGATCAGGCTCATTCAGTTGCACTTCCCCAGAATCACTAGGCTTGTCAGGCCCTACCTATATGATGACAAAATAATCTCCACTTCACAAATTCACAATATTTATTTTCTCCACTTCACAAATTTATAACATAAGAATTATTAATCGTACATCATCATCATCATTAGATAAAATTATCACAACATATCTATATTTTGTTATCACATCATATAAACTCATCTAATCACACATATATATAAATTTAATTCGACTTCCAATATCACAATAATATCAATATCACACATTCAAATAAATCAAATCAATTAACACGATACAAGTATTTCTATTCTATATTTTAATCTCACAATTTCTATATTTGCACATAAATTAATTTATCCCTCAAAGAGCTACCGCCATACGTAGCAAGCCCAGGATGAATCGTTGGGAAATACAGTTTTCCCGTTCGTCTCACAATATATTATACTCATGAATTCAAACGCTCTCTCACCCCTTACCTTACTTTGAAGTTTTCACACACGAATATGATTCCACAAGCAAACAACATTTTTCAATGACTCTTTGACCTTCAATCGATCTAACTCGACAGTTTATGAGTAAACGTTAAAAATAAATTATGAGAAGATACTCTAAAAACTAAATTCAAAATTTGGCCAAGGAAAATTACCATAAATCAAAAACCCAATCAGTGGATAATATAGCCACTTTTGACACGGTCGTTTTTGCATTAGTTTCCCTCAAATCGAACTTACGATGAAGGAGAACGGTGCAAAATAACGAATTTTACAAATGAAGAAGTCGGGTATTTCAGAGAAAAATTGGGGTTGTTAAAAATCTGAAAAAATATGTTTAATTGACGAGTTAAATAAATGAAATAACATACTCAAATTTGGATGAAAACGGAGAAACTTTTATGGAACAGTTATCAATTACCGGTGTCAAAAACGATAGGTTGTTGTTGTGTTTAATCTTTGGTTCTACGGCTGCCCATCCAACTCTCTTCCCTTTTCTTTGTTTTGTTTTATTTTAGTACAAATCAGGGTTCACAAGATCTCTTTATTTATGTTTTTGTTTTACTATCATTATTTTTATTTTGTTGAAATAAAATTAATAATTGTGTAATCTCCTTTTTAATATTCCTCCAAGCACAATTTAGTTTTCGAAACGTTACTAATATTTTATAAATTAGAGTAATTAAAATATTCAATATTTAAAAAAAAAATATCACTAATGACAGAAACTTTCACATTCAAAATAATTCCTACAATTATACTTATTTATGAAAATATTCATATTATAATAATACTCTCATATTAGAAAATAGTCAAAATTATAAATAGATATAACAACAACATTTTATGTTAATTACTAAATCATAATATATATATATATATATATAATCACAATTCCAAAATAAGTATATAAAAATAAA
>JBBPBT010001003.1:7098444-7111334 GCA_037974875.1 Cicer bijugum | reverse complement strand
GTATAAAAAAAATTTAAAAAAATGTTACAATATATATCTACATAATAAAATGATTGACTCATGTTGTATAAACTAGTTTTATTTTGATGATAAATAAAAATAAAGTATAAAGTAATTTTTTTTAAATGTTACAATATATCTATATAATAAGATGATTGATTAATCTAAAATTATTTTATATTTTTGGTACATAATTATTATACTAATATATAAAAACAAATTCAGTGTTTTTGTTGACAAATTCCTTGTCTCTCTCTAATCATATGCATCACCAATAATAAATAGAGAAAAAGATTGATATAGTGGATGCATGAGCTTTACTATTGTTACATACCGGAGAAAAATAAAAAACAAAACATGTATAAACAGTTTTGACTTTTTTAGTTTTTAAAATTGATAAAATAAAAATAGTTTCGAAAAATAGTTTTTAAAAAGAGATCTTTCAAACGTATTTTTTGACTTTTTAGAATAAATTAACATTTTTATACTATTATCCAAGAGTTGTAACTCTAACTCTTATATTTTTAATACAAATAGTTAAAATCATCTCTATTTCTCACTTCATTTTTTTCATAATAAAATTTTTGAGAATATCAAATATAATAATATTCATTTAGTGAATCCAAATATTTTGACCCGTAGCCACTCTACTCCCGAGAACATAGGCACAATTTGTCAAACCTCAGTAACAATTTCTTAATCGTTATTATCTTTTCTGTTTAGGAAAAAAAAATCCTCAGTTTGAGTATTAAATACTGCTACGAATATATAAGCTACTGGACTGTCACATTACTTGTTTTGAAAGTATCAGTTAATTACAGGGAATTAATGCATTTTCTAAGCGAAAAAAATCCTAAAGATCTATTGAAGCTTCTTTATTCCAGGAAATGACGGCAATACTGCTACAAGTGCGTCACCATAACCAACCGGATCTGTCAAGAACACAAACACAGTGATGAACAAAAAATCAACATATGACTGTCATTAAGTTTAAACAATAAAAGACAAAAAATTGAGGTAACTAACTAACCGCCGTCCTTTCTTAGAATCTTGATGACCTCCCCGGACACATCACACTAGAATGAAGGTGATTGGCATTGCAATAGTTAGTTATGCTAGTACTAGTAGTAGTAGAATTTGTGAATAGTGTATGTATGATGATGGGAATTTGGAAGAGCTAGGAAACGTATTTAAGACACAAACCTCAATTGGCAGCTGCCCACCAAGTTGTTCAATGTAACAGATCACTTGCCCCTCCTCAACTTTTTGCATCTATCCAAAATTGACTATCAAAAATTAAATTTGGAAATTGTAGATTTGTCGACATGCTCATAGGGTGAATGTGTAAGATATAATAAGATAAGAAGATTTCAGTTGCCTATCTAAGGCCTTGAAGTATACCTCTTTACACGAAGGAGGAGCACGTTTCCCCTTTATCGTTCGAGATCTTCTGAAGAAGCCAACCTGCTCTATGGTTTTAGAGTACATTATTGAAAGGAATGTAAAGTACTGTTTGTTTTAGATTCTTACCTTAGGAGACTGAATTATCACCATCCCTTCATCTGCAGCTTTGTCCAGAAATCCCGGGATAGACACTAAAGAAGGTCCTGATTCTGAGACAGCCAACGATGACAAAGTAGAAACTGATCCATTTGGTTTAGGGGTTTCCGCGGCGATGCTTGTACTTGCAGGAGCGGGAATTGGAGGAGAAAGGGTTTTAGTTTTTTCAGTCAAACCCCTCACTACATGCAGGTGAAACCCATCAAGCTGATATCATTTGTAGGTTGGGCAGATTGCAAAGAAGAAGAAACAAAAAAAAGAAAGCAAAAGTTAATATAGAGTGCCTAATTAATGGCCTTACGAGAGAGAACATGAAAAATGTTGTGATTATGAAGAGAATAAAATTCATAGATCAGCATGATAGCCTACTTTTAATTCTAGCTCCGCAATTGAAGTTGTGTCGCATAAGTTAGTGAGCAGGAATTCCACCTGCAAAGAGATAGAAGTAATGTATGTTTTAAATTTTCAGAACAAGAATTATTGAACCGGGTCATTAGACATCAGGTCAAACCATGGTGGAAAACTGAACAAGATAATAAATGAAGACAGTATAATAAAGCCATCATCAATAAGGACTTGTTTTGTTCGTGCTGAATTGCTGATTGCTGGTGACAACTGAGAAGATAACAGATGATAACATTTAGTATGCACTAACCTCATTAAAATTTGGAATCAGTTCGCTTGTCAAACCAGAAGATTTAATCTCTTCAGAATCTTCTTCTGAACTTGTAACAGCTGTTATATCATCAGAAAAGGGTAATGCCATTAGAAGCCAGACTATGGTATATATATCAAGTTAATAGACTTTGCCACATGCAATTTCAATTGCTTTATGTGGTAAATTAAGAGGTTCGGTTTTCGGAAAAAAATATTAATGAAAATGTCGGCTTAAACACACTTTTGATCGTGTGAATCGGATCGTGATTGCATGAAAATATCAGCATTTTCCTCATAGAATCCATTGTTAACATAAACCAACAGAGCCCTGACAAAAAATAACAGTTTTGAAAATGAAACAACATGAACCAGTACATGATCTAGTATCTAATTTTTTTCTTCTAATGCTGCAAGGTGAAACTAGCATAGGCGGTTTGAAATAGAAGTTCCCGTGAGTCGATATACACATTTCCATCTTCAGTAGAAATTTATACAAAACAATTAGCATTTAATTGTACTTATAAAATTGAATGAACTTCAAATAGGTTACTTTGTCACAGAGATTAGTAATGTAAACTATCTTCATCTTTTTTTTTGGGGGGGTAAGCATCAATCATTGTCCTCCAAAGATACAGTTGACATCAATTTTGTCCTTCAAGGGAAGTCCACTTAAAGAAGGATGTACTTCCAGCACATGAATGCATACACTATATACCATCATATATACATGCACACAGAATGACCTCTACATAGTTGCTAAAACTCGACAGATCATTTCCATAATCCTAAATAGGACATAAATAATGCACTAGAAATCATGGATGATAGGAATTTTTCAATAGGCTTAAATATTGAGTAATAGAGCAATGGCATTTCTATAGCTTATACAATAAAATAATTTGTGCATATCAAAGAATAAATAACTTACATTGGATCTCAGCCAATTGGCCATTGGTCGAGGTTAAAGATCTAACTCGCTGTTGTGACGTAACCAAACTAGTGTATTGCAGTGACTTCCTACTGATCCAAATTTTAGTACCAAACTGTTGTGAAAGCCCAATTCTTTTTTGACCAAAGTGCAAGTTCAATACTTCAACATTTTGTGTCCCTAAGCTACCTGTGATGCAATTCGCATGTTCAATACCAATATGTTAAGACAAAAGAATGCTCAAAGGTAGAAAAAATAAAGTGTTGCTTTTAAATGTCACAAAAGTTGAAACTCATTATGCTGCTTAACCAAATTAACAACACTACAATTGGGGGGTTGAAATAGATTATTTTATTTTCATATAATCTAACAAGTTTATAAAAATAGCTTACCAGTTTTCCCTCATTTTCTTTGACTACAAAACAACTTATACATAAGCATTTATACAATAAACCCTTAATTAAGCAGTTTCATAAACAGTTCCTTAAAGGTTCCTAGGGTTTGTATTTGGATATTACTACGTGCTTGAGCCATCATTTGAATTATTTTCACCCCATTTCGTGAGAATCTAAGTACTTTTAATCTTAATATGAAAGATGACACGCTGTTCCATTCCATCTTAACAAAAATGAATCCATATATGGTTACAAATGCAGAAAAACGGCGTAAATGAATTGATAGTATACATTCCACATAAAGTTTATAATACTGCAAAGAGCACATGCAAAACAGTAAATGAAGACACGCTAGAAACTAAAAATTCATTAATATATTTATTGAAACAGAAAATGTAATAATAATTGAATAATAAAATGTTAAGCGATGCCAATGGCAATGAAGGGATAACAACAAAAAAAAAAGAAGGAAGACTCACATGAAGATGAAGCCATCGGAATGGGAAAATTAAGG
The DNA here is from genome assembly GCA_037974875.1 of Cicer bijugum. NCBI lineage: Eukaryota > Viridiplantae > Streptophyta > Magnoliopsida > Fabales > Fabaceae > Cicer > Cicer bijugum. Next base: position 7,107,280 of record JBBPBT010001003.1, on the reverse strand, counting down.
GTGAAAAAAAGGGTTATGAGGTGAAGAAACGGTTATCGGCAAAGGGCAGAGTAACGCTCTCTCTCATAATAACACTGTGAGAGGAGAGAGATTACGGTTACGGCTGCGCTCTCTACTTGGATTAGTTGGGTCCCACAATTTTAATCGTAATTAATGCTGCCACGCATATTAATAAAATATCATAAATATGTACCAGAATAGTATTTGGTTCTTTTACCAAATATAGTATTTTGAGATAAATTAGGATTTCAGAGTACACGTTCATGAACAACTTTTATTTTGTTATATAATTTTATTTAGAGATTTAAAAATTAAAAATTGTATGTTATTATAATAAAAAATTAATGAATGCTATTATGCAAAGAAATAGGATAGTCATTTTAATAAAACTATTGTTATTTACTATTGATTGGTTTTTCATTATCATAAAAGTAAAACAGAATTATTATCTTTGAAGTAGAATACATAGTAATAGTTGGATGGTAAGTTGGAAAAAAAAAAGTAATTAAGTTATTTTGAAAATTGAATTTGACATTTATTTTTAAATAATTTTTTGTTAAATTTATTCTAAATTAGAGTGAGTAATGTATTTCTCACTATTTTATATTATAAATATAAAATAGGATTAATATTTTAGAAGTTTCAAATGTACTAATAATTTTAATAATAGATTTTGAAAATAATAATTCAGTTATATTAAAAATAAAAATAAAAACTATTTTAAGATAATTTTTTTTTCTAAAATAACGTTTAACATGAGATAGATGAAATATATTCTTATATAATTTATTTTTTTATTCCATTGTTATATTTTGAATCCTGTTAATAAGTATCTTAAAAATACATGTTAAGAAATTAATAAAAAAAATAAAATAAAATTTGGTTGAAAACATCACTTTCAAGACAACTTTAAACTTTACACACAACCTTCAAGTAATATTTCTGTATTTGATAGTACTTTAACATGTGGTTTTAAGATACGAGTTAGCATGTGCTACTTTTATTTTTTGACACAATGACATTGTTTCTAATTCTTACACCATCCACAATAGACATTTCCAATTTGAAAGCTTAAACGAACTCCACGTCTACATACCACTCGTGTATATATATATATATAAAATAAACACTTATTTTCTCGAATCCAACACTCAACAAAGATATTAAATAGATCTCATTAACAAATCTATATCACTATATGTCAATAATAAATAGAGATAGCACTTAATGACTACTTAATACTATTCCCTCAGTTTCATATTAAGAGATTTATTTGTATATTTATTATTAGTTTGAAATTATTTTTCAATAAAAAGAAAATAGTTTGAAATTATTTGATTCTTTATATTATTAATGAAGAATTAGTTATTTTCACTAATATACTCTTATTTCTTGTATCTTAACTTGTCTAACCATAGGAATAATTATAATTAACAATGATATTTGAGTAAATAAAATTTATTTTTTATTTAAATCAACACAACAAATTTTTTAGTAAATAATATACAACTTAAATGTGACATTTATAATGAAATAAAATAATAGTACAAATAATTAAAGACTGATTCAAATGGGTGACAAAAAGGAGTCAGGATCCCTTGATCCTTCAAAGTGAATGAGAGAAAAAAAAAATACATTTAATACTTTAATTACTAAATTATTTATCTGTTTCTTTTTATTGAATGGACACTCAAATACTTGAGAGAGTCCAAACTCAATAAAAGGGGACAATCCACCTCATTTTGATCATTCCTTAACAACCCATCTGAAATAGTGATAAGTAGGACATAACAACTTATGAAAATTTTCCTCTATACCTTCCTAATTATACCTATCCCCAAATCATGAACAAAATCCCCAAATTATAAATAAAATGATATTTTTCCCTTTGTTTAATTCATAAAACTTCAACAAAAAAAAAATACTATTTTAAGTTTTTTGGAACAGCTTTTTTTTTAAACTTCCGGAAAATTTCAAAACAAGTGTTTCGGTACACAAGATACACTTCAGAAAACTTATTTGAAGTTCTCCGATACAGAAGCATTTTCCGGAAAACATTTTTTGAAGTTCTCCGGTATAGAACACTCTTCTAAAAAAACATTTCTCGAAGTTATCCGGTTCATAACACTTTTTCCGAAAAACATTTTTGAACTTTTCCGATACAAACACTTGTTCCGAAAAACTTGAGCATTTATAGTGTATTATTTATTAATTATGATATATTAAATATTAATTATTACAATGTGTTAATTATTTATGGTATATTTATATGATGTATTAATTACTGGGTGTATTTATAGTATATTAATTATTAATTATTTATGGTATATTATTATTTAAAAAAATATATGTACCAAAAAATTTTTTTAGAAAAGTTTTTCGAAAACACCTTCTATAACGGAAATCTTTTCTATAAAATTTTCTGGTATTACAATTTTTTACTTCTTTACCGGAAATCTTTTTTAAAGTTTTCCGGTAACAATCTTGTGTACCGGAAAACTTGAAAAAAATTCTCTGAAAATAAGGTGTATACCGGAAATCTTGTCTGAAAAAAATAAAATAATAAAAAAAAATTGAATTAATAAAATAATAATTTAAAGATTATTTTAAAGGTATAATTGACATTTTCAAAAAATTATGGGAATATATGTATAAAAATGAGGGTACAAGGGAAATTTTTCACAACTTATATATAACTTATATATGTGGATGAAAACTCTCACTACTCAGCACTCCCCTTTCAATAGATTGATGGACCGACGAGTTGACCCGTCAATAAGATAAAATAAATTAAAATAAATTTAATAGTATATTGATTTATTAGGAGATTTAGTCTCATCAAAATAAAAATTAACTTTAAATTAATCTACTAAAATACAACACAATCCAACAATATTACACAAGTAATAAAACTATAAATTTATTAGATTGTACTGCTAAAATATTCTAAATAAATTGGGTCATTGAAAATATTAAATGTAGAATTATATGAATGATATTTTAGAAAAGAATTAAATAGAATAAAAAATCTCAAGATTCACTTTTATTTCATTTTAAAAAATATGAATTAAATTTACTTTTATATTCCTTTCTCTAATCATTTAATCCTATAAATGAGAGTTCATGAATTCATATATGATTTGTGAAAAATAGGGAGAAGAAATGTTCTGATTGTGTTTGAGTGAATAAAGCACTCAACAACCATGATATTTACACATTTTATAATTAATTGATTACATGTTATGTTAACAAGGAGAAATTATTACAAGTGCAGCTCTATAAATATACATGAATTTAAGACTTAAGAGTATCTATTTTCAATGGAAAATAAAATAGATAAAGCTTACGAAGAAACAAATTTAATTCAAGTTTAAAGTGAAGCACACTAATTACTCAAGCAAATTTAATTTATTTGTTTTAGATTATTGAATTTTCATGTCAATCTGATTTGATTAACTCCCGTAAAGTCCTGATTTAAGTTTGACAAACCTCCAATCCAACCATGCATGTCATTGATAACTTCAATTCGTTCTTCCAAAAATAAAATGATAAATTCACCATTGTACACAAGTAATTGGCTACAGCTAGCAGAAAATTTCATTTAGCATCATTTTCAAACTAGCAAACTTTATACCATGATCATGTACATTCTATGTATCGTTCTAGCAAAATCATCGTTAATCATCCTTGTCATGCTGCTTGAAGCACTACATCCGAAGAGAATATGACATTACTATCCCCGTCTGCTTCGGCTACCAGGACTAGCTACATTCTTTGAACCAAGAGATTCGCTTGAACTCTGCGAGTTTCTCTGACCAGGAGAGGAACTTCCTCCTCGATGTAAATGAGGTGCTATTTGACGGGGAGATCCTAGACTTGCTTCACTCGCTCTAGTCGTAGACGCCTCTGCCTCCAGACTCTTGGCTTCTTCACTCAGAGCTGCTAACTGTAATTCAAAAACATAAAAGCAATAAACAGTGAACATGATTGAACAAATGTTGAATAGCATTGGTAGACGAAAGAAATCTCAAATTTGCTGGGTCATCAAATAACATGTGAGCACGTTTAAGAAGCAACTACATCTAAAGCTACATAGAACATGATAGAAGAGGCTGGCCAAGTTAGTTTTGAATCTAAATACGACATTCTGTAAATAAAAGTAAAAATAATAATAATTGGAGCAAATATTCAGAGGATTAGGCAAAAAAGAAATTGAAAATCAATAACACAACTTGAAAAAGTTATATATACCCGAATTTCATTCTCTCTCAGTCGATCTTGAAGTGCGTTTATTGCAGGACTTAAACTGAACCAAAAAGTAGTAATTCTTTATTGAAAAATAACAAACCAAGAAAAAATGGAGGAATAAAACAAATGGGCATCTTGCTCTGACCAATATTCAATCAACTTGCACAAGGAAGCCTGGTAAGTTGAAGTGTGGTGTATAAAAGTGAGTGGATGCACTTTCCCTTTGCTACAAAGTAGAAACAAATGTCATAGGAAATTAGAAACACTTCAAGAAGGATGATATACTATCAAACTCAATAAATTCAATGCTTCAATCTCACCCCCCAAAAGAGTGTTTACATAAAATTTCATATATGTACTAAGAATATGTGTATATAGTTTATCAAATATCACCTTGTATTTTGTAACATGGCTTGATTATATGCTGTCCGCTCCTCTTCAAATAGTACATGTTGCAGATCCATGTATGATGATAGTGGGGAATCAAGGTTGATAAGAGACAAGGATGGCAAAACATAAAGAGGAATTTCTTTTCTTACATACTCTGCACCACTGCCACCAAATAGGCAAATACGTTATTTTAAAACCCAAGATTGAGAAACAATCTTGTCAACCTTGTAAAAGATTAGACATGGTATACATGTGGCCAATCAAAATACAAGGAAAACAGAAAAATGTAATTCGCATTTTTATATTAAAGGGTTTCTCTACAGTAATAACTTCCATTTTTCCTTCGAAGCCTAACTAACAAATATGCCAAGAAGCATCTGCAGAATACCTATCTCGCTGCACAATTATATTTCTTAGTGGAAAATTCATAGTGTACCATGTTCTTGTAGGCATACGGCATGTCATATATACTTGGTGGAACAATGGAATTTTGCCAAGGAAAGCTTCATAAGCAAAGGCAGCAGAATCATACTGAGTAGCATTCAAGCGGAGCTTTTTTTAGACAGACTAGAGATTAGGTGCATATATATGACAATTATTGTCTACAATAAAAATGGATATCAGGACCCTCCCCTTACTCTTCCTATTTTTTGTCTCCAATAGCAAGTACATTGTAGCTACCTACCCAGCCCTTTATCCCCTAGTCACCTGGGTTTAGGCTTTCAATACGAAACAACAGCCACCATCCTCCCTTATGTCCAAGAGGACAAAATAAATCCAATCCCAAAAACAGGCCTAAATTGTCGGTTGATAAACAACAAAGTGGTCAAGTACATACTTATCTATATTCTATACCTCATGTCCAAATTTGAACGGTGCATAGCTTCCTGCATACTTTCTGACATATCCATGGGATCATCAACTAGGTTGGTGTCTGAATTGTTGAGATTATAGTTTCCTCCATCTTTTACGCTCCCTAGATAGTTGGCATCAGCATTAGCGAAGAAATTCCCCAATTCTGAAGATCTCCCCCCACCCTATCAAAAATTATAATTATATAAATTTAATTAAAAAAACACACACACACACACACACAAAAGGAATTATCGTTATCCTGGACAGAAAAAATACAAGAACGACATTACTGATAGGACAGCCTTAAGGGACTGAACTCATTTCAATAAGATCAACCTCATCATATCAACAAAGAGATATATACAAAAACCAGTATAATAGGAAAAAATTGTCTTAATCTTTAAGAAGTACTTCATTTGAGAAAAATATAGATCGGAACATGTCAAGGGTGTTTTGTTCAACAAAGAAACATTCATGTTCCACAGCTTCTCTAAGCTGCATCATGTTCTGTAGTCTGCGTTCAACTGAAATCTACATTTTTCAAACTGTTATCTATTCTTAAACCACAAAACGCAACACACTGGGAGTTAAATCTATTTGATATAAGATAAAGTATATACCTTACTAGTACCGGCACTTCTCGAATCACCAGTGTCTTGCTCTGGGCTATCTTCCTTGAAGTAACCAAATCTTGTTGATACATTCTCTGAGGAACTTGGTGATGAATCTATATCAATAATGGAGCTTCTATTTACAGGAGACAGAGGCATAGGTCTTGATAAGTTATTCTGTTTCCCATCAGATGACTGGAAAGCAATTACTTGAATTCTTCCTACCTGAATACAGTTCATAGCTATTTGTTGTTAAATTTGATGAGACCATAGAATACAAGACGTCTCACAATAATCATGTGTTCAAGACCAACCTTGTTTGCATCTTCGTTGTAACAAGAAAAAATCAATCCAATAAACCCAGAATCAAGAAGTTGATACATTGCCTGAGTCCGCACATCTACAAAATAGTAGAGATGCTTATTATATACTGTTGCTTTGAATTAAACAAAAAAGGAAGAAAAAATAGGAAAAAAGACACGCTGTGCTGAAAAATTTTATTTGATGTGCCCCTCCTACTCCTACTCTAACACAAGCATGGTGTCAAAAATTATTAATGTGGTACATGTGTGCAAAGACAGATCCAAAACTTTTGAGAGAGAGGAAGTGCCACTAGAAGTTTAGAACCCGTGTACTAATAGTGACAACATATTAAATTAAATCTAAAGTCTGATAAGAATCCTTTCAACTTAATTTATGGAGGCCTCTGGCTAATTTACTGTTCATGCATGATCAAATCTCAAATACTAAGCAAAGAAAACCCCATACATTTTAGAATAGTTGCAGAAACCATGTGAGGCAGGCATGTGCTCAAGTTGAACCAATCAGAAAAGTTAGAGTAGAGCTCGGGGCAATATTGAGTTGTTTGTGGAGATGTGTCTGAGGTGCATGTGAATAAGTAACTACAAGTATTTATTAAGCACCATACTATCAGTCACCAACACCGATATTATGTTTGTTTCAATGAAATAACATTTACAATAGAAAACGTACAGTCTTAATATAAGTTCTCATGGAAAATAATATTTGCATCAGTCAAATGATAGGTAACCCCTTTGTTAGTTAGTTAGAGAGTGTGTGATAAACTGATAATAGACTATAAACAATAGGTAGGAAATGTTAGACAGATTTGCGCTGGTTTGGATTGGATTTTCAAGTGGGAGATAACCCAGTCTCTCAAATACTTAGAATGTAATAGAGTTTACTATCAATAAACATCATTTTCTTTGATGTTTTGATTTAGTCCCTACCATCAATATATTCTAGCAACATATTTGATTCATATGATCAGTAACAAATACATACCATTAATTGGAGTTAAAGTTGGAGCACAATTCAAAATGCAAAATATAGAATATCATCAAGCATATAATACTGTATAACATAGAGAATGTTCCAGTCAGGCCACCATAAATAATGGTTACAAACCCCCTCTTTTCTCAAACCCCTGCAAACAATATCCTCGCAAAGAGATAAAGTACTATATAACATCTTCCATTTCACAAATACCAACACAATATGATTCACTTCCTCACTCCATTCAATGATAAGCAAGTGACAACAAAATAAAAAAACAAAGAAAAACAGATTACCGAAAAACTTACCAACATGCGAAGGAAGAACAGTAATATGAGGATGTGAATGGTACCAACCTATCACCCTAGTCGTTCTTCCAGTGGAAACACTCATTCTGTGCTATAAAGTTAAAGACACAAACAACAAAACAACCATTGTAGTCTTTAAATCACAAACAAATACAACAACAAATAATCAAAAGTCAATAGTCAATAGTGTTTCCAAGTTTAGCCAATGCATTAAATTAAACACACACAAAGAACAAGAACATTAAATTAAATGAAAGTTAGATCTAATATGCAATACCACATCATAGATAACAATAAAATAGTGATCAAAAGGATATATCAGCAAGGGCTGAAGCAGCAGCCAACTGTTCAGGGTTAGTTTCAACTCGATCTTTTCGACGATCAGACCTTGTTTGAGGAGATGCTCCCCATATCAATGCAGTAACACTCCCATTTTTCGAATGCTGCAAAATCCACAAAATTGACGAATTCAATTCAAAATTTGGGGGAAAATGAAATGAAGAATTAGAAAACAAAAAAAATAACAACCTGGATGTCGCCGAGAAGAAGACCCATAATCTCTTCGGTTTCAGTGGAGAATGCATGAGTGACGCATGTTAACCAAACTTCTTCAGACATTTTCACGTTCGTTAGAGACATTTTCGCTCGAAATTCTTCCTTCCAAAAACCCTAAAAACCCTTTCACATCGATCCTTCTCTATATTCTTTTTTTTTTTTTTTTTTAATTTGTTTAATTAATATTTTTGTGTTTCGCTCTCAACATCAACTGTCAAGTCATGATAACATCGCAATTACTTCTGCTTCGTTGATTTAATTAATTAAACCCTTTACCCTAACCTTACTTTCACTGCTAAATTCAAAGTAAACAATTTCAATTTCGATTTAGATACCTTCTAAAGTAAACATCTAATTAAATTTCTATTATTTGTACGAAAAAATAACTGGAGTTTAACTTTCATCTATGTAAATCTATAAAGTTTTACATACTTAATCTTATTTTGCGATAAAAAGTTCAACGTTTTTAATTATTTTACGTATAAAAATTTATACTCGTTGTATGTAAATTAAATTCATACAATTATGTCACAATTTTATAAGTTTGATGAATAGAGTTGAAATTAAAAAAAA
>JBBPBT010001003.1:7086477-7098434 GCA_037974875.1 Cicer bijugum | reverse complement strand
AAAAAAAAAAATTATTCGAAAAATTGATTATGAGGAATAAATGACTAATCATATATTATCTTAGATATGGTATATTCCCAATTGAAATTATTAAAAAAAATTGTTATTATTTTCTGTTTTATATTTTAGAATTATTCATTCAACTTGTTCTATTTCTTTATTTTATTTAAATATATAGATTTCACGAATATTTAATTATTTTTTATTTCATTATTGTTTAAGTGTATTTTTTTATGTTCTCGTTTTTAATTTTGATCTTTTACAAGATTTTAGTGAATAACCTTAAGATCATTAACTATATATAGATAATGTCATAAATATTTTAAACATTCACATTTTGTCATATTTGTATGTATATTGTCATTGTGTTAAATTATCATTTTGCATTATTAATATGATATTATAAATTTGTTCCCAAATTTATTCTTCAATGAATTTACTAAAATCACAATGATATTACATCTAGATGCAAGAATTTAAAACTTGGCTGACTTTCCAAACATATGTGTAGTTATTGTAACTTCATAAATATCTCAGAATTTAGCTTCATAGACTAAGTCTCTACTTCCAAATGTTTAGAGAAGTCGCCTACCAAAGTTCTCATATAATTTTGCATCACATTCACACCATCACTTCCATATAATGAGGCTCAATTGATATATATTCATGCAAATCCAATTTTAGTCACGGATTATATATTTCAATCAGTTTTACATTATTGGAAGTTGGCTTCCATTGATATTGATGCAAATCCAATTTTGTCATGGATTATGTATTTCAATCGACTTTATATTATAATGATTTCGGTACAATTTCAAGAAAAATGTGGGGCTTGAAATTTGCCATTATTTAATGTTGACGAGTGATTTATGCCTGCCATAGCATTAGGCCAAAGTTTTTGTAACAAATAATATCCATGACTTTTTCAATGGCAATTAATGTTCTCAAAGTCAATTACATTAAGAATCGTTGATATTGAGAGTTCTCAATTGCCATTCTAGTAAATTAGCGTTGTGCACGTCGGTTCACTTTTTTATTGTCCTAATGTAAGATTAAAATTAATACAATTTAAAATCGTTAAAATTGAAATATATAAAATGATGAACAAACTCATAAAACATATGTTCATAGCATAATAAAGTAGTATGTTTACAAAAGTTACAACGTTTACAAATATGACAAAATTAAAGTGTTAATATCCTAAGAGGATGTAAACGTTCAAAATAATTGACTAAATCTGCACTGACACTGAATTGAAACTTGAGAAAACAAACAACGTTGTAACCGGACAAAAAAATAAAAATAAAATATTGCACTAAGACGACATATGTAAAAATGAATTATTTATATTAAAAGAGATAACAACACGACTTACAAGAGTGATTTTACGATTATAATCGTTCACATGTGATCCGTAAGGACTAACTCAACTAGTGTGAACGCTGATATTGTTAGGCTGAATATCGTGTCACAAGTTCAAACTTGATATCTCGTAAGTGTATGCAAATTTCTTTATCATTTTATGTCATACCAAAGTTAAAATAAAAATAATTATTGACGTGCACGTTTTTTTATAAAAATAAGACATACACATCTTTAATGCAATAGATTTTGATCTTCTTTATATTTTAGTTTGTTTAATTGTAGTTTTGGTCCATTTATTTTTATCAATTTATGAAATTAGTCTATCTTTTTTTAAATCGGCAATTTTGATCTCTCTCAAGTTTTTAAACTAAAAAACGACAATTTGCATATTTTAAATAACGCAAGATACAATTTCATTATATAGAACCATCTAAATTATTAATTATCCATTTATCATAAATTAAATTAGAAATATAAAAAATTTATAAATTTAAAAGTTAATTTTTTATGATATTTTATTTTAATTTTATAGATGTTAATCATTATATATCATTGTATCATATGACGCATTATTTAAAACATGTCAGGTTACAATTTTTTTGTTTAAAAAAATTAAAAATATCCATCTTTAAAATAAGAAGATATGAATAATTAAAAATTGTTATATTTTTTATTTAGGGTAGAGGTGATTGAAAATGAAAGAGAGTATAAGTTTTGCATATAATTATCTTTATAATTTAATTTATAAAAATATCTAAGAAAATGAAACAACAACAAATACTTTTATAAACTAATCTAAAGTCTAAAAACACTGAAACTAACATTAACACGATCTAATAATATACCAGTTAAACTTTAAAGAAATAATTTTAAATTAGTACAACATTTTTAACCCATTAGAGAGAGGTGATTTAAAAAAGTTAAAATTTATTTTATTTTGTGATATTTACAAAATGAATTGAAATATATTTATTAAAAGAATATATAAATTCATAGTTGGGAATTTGTGTGCGTTGAGACTTGAGAGAACTCATTCCTCAATCTAACCTCAGAATTGAATTGATACATACAATCAATCTACAGAAACTACCATGGCAACAATGCTTTTCAAGGGATTCGCGGCTCGCTCTCTCACCACACGTGTAAGTTTTGTTGCCGCAAAAACAAACCCTAATCTTTTTTTTTCTTGCTACTTTGTTTCTTCTGTTATCTATTTATAAACATAAAGTTCCGCGTTTTTTCCATTTTACGGTAATAGGTATCATTTATTTTTTTTTCATTTTCCTCTTCTAATTTATCACCTTGCAAATTTGATTTATCAATTTGAAATGGGTCGTTGAGTTGAATAACTCTACTTGTAATTATGTGAATGCTGAAATATAGGTATATGTGCCACGATCCTGAAATTGCTTTCTATTTAAATTTACTCATGTTCTACTGAGATTGATTTTGGAGTTTTGCGTGGCCTTTCTCTTTGAATTTTAGTATTATAATTGAAAAAATTAGAGATTGTTTGTTCTTTAAAATGTGAATTGTGTTTTCATTTTTTTGATGGTATTGGTTTTTGTTTTACGAGTTTGCAGCTAACTAGTTCGTGTTATTATGGAATGAGATACTCATCTACGGTGTCTAATGATCCCGATTCACACGATGACTTCAAGCCAGCTAATAAACTTGAGAATTCCGGTACTTCTTTGTCAAATGTTGTTGAGCAGGTGAATTTCATATCAATTGAATCTCATATATGAAAGTTATATAAAGGATTCGTTGTTTTGATGACATAATAATTTGTGATAATAATGTGCAGGATGTCAAGGATAATCCTATTATGGTTTACATGAAAGGTGTGCCCGATTTTCCACAGTGTGGATTTAGTGCTCTTGCAGTTAGAGTTTTAAAGCAATATGGTAAGTTGGCGATAGTTTTTCGTGCCTCATCCTTGCTAATTGAGGAATTATATCTTCTGAACTTGTCTTTTCATGATAGAATTGTTACTTTCATGTATTCCATAAATTGCACATCTGTAATTTTGAAAGTGTAGATTCAGATTGGATATAGAGTTAAAATTGCATTACTTACATTTCTATTTTACATTGTTTGTGGTGATTAATTTGCTGAAGGCAGCTGATGTCATTGTAGCTAATATGTTTCTGTAATCTCATGTTTTGGTTTAATTATGTTGAATGAAATCACTTTAAAAAGTTCATCCTTGATATCTGATTTCATCTTCTCCAACATAAAAGGAAACTATCACCATTTTTAATCCCAAGACTGTTAAAGAAAGAAGATAGAGTAGTCCATAGATGCTGGCCTGAAACTTAATTATAATAATGACCTATATTATATCCTTTGTGATATTATGTAGCATGCCTTTAAATTTCAAATGTGTTTTCCAATTGATGGTTTCTTTCTTTTTCTTGTAATTACCTATGGCCTACAGAAATTTATTGTGAATATGACTTAGCTTTACAGGATGACGAATTTACAATTTTATATGTTGCAAATATATTTGTGCTTGTGCAGATGTTCCAATAAGCGCTAGAAACATTTTGGAGGATCCTGAACTGAAAAATGCTGTAAAAGCCTTCAGGTAAGTTTGCTCTTGCTTGGTTGTATTACTCTAGCTTTCTTCAGAGTGATGCTTTTAGCCTCTTACTGTAGCCTAGTTTTTCAAAATTAACATTTACAATTTAATGATAAAATTTCAGTTAAAGGAAATAAATAGAAAATACAAACTAATTGCTGATAATAATAACTAAAATGAGTGAAAAGTGATATGAAATATAAAAATAATATTTCTAAATTGTGTTGTTCTTTCTTTGCAGTCACTGGCCAACATTTCCACAAATTTTCATTAAGGGAGAGTTTATTGGTGGATCGGATATTATTCTTAATATGCACCAGGTTGATTCCCATTTCAAGAGTTGATTAATTTTTACTTCATAATATTTAGTACTCTCTTGTTTAAAAATATTTTCACATCCTTGTAGACTGGTGAGTTGAAGGAAAAGCTTAAAGACGACGTGTCCAAGCAGTAAAATCACAATTAAGGTGATGGGAGTTTAAAAGAGAGGTAGTTTAGATCAACTTGTTCGATGCAATCTGTTTCTTTTGCTGAAAGATGACATTATGTAACTTTTTTGTTTCAGATTTTCTGGATAGTACAAGTTATTATTTGAAAAATAAAAAATTGTTATGGCATAAGAATTTTGTGCATGCATGTGTACTTTGCTTAATGTTTATTTGTTGTATATGAAATAATAGTTAAGACTGAACTTTATTCATCCTGAGTTAGAATAATGTGATAAGAGCATAGATATTGTATTGCAGAAAGTAGTTTAATCCCCAATTACAAATAATATGCACTCTTATGTTTATACCAAAACTAAGAGTACATAGTATTTCATTTGTATGTGATGCTATGCTAAGGTTCATAAATCACCTGGTTTATTTCTCAAAAACAACAACATTATCTTTAACTACATAAAGTTTTTAGATATAATAAAATGTTTCTTGAAATCGAAAAACAAGGAAAGCCAAGTTCCCTGCTTTGTTACAATAATACTAAAAATAAAAACTGAAAATCTCTCCAATAGTACAAATGACCCATTACCTAGATTCTACAATAATATAGTGAGGGAAATACTTAGTAAAACACATTCATATATCTTTATTGCTCACAACCATGACAAAAAGGAACCCATAAATTTAATCCTCCTATTTATATATACCCATGAATGAACAGCTCCACCATCTAGATACTTGCTTGTGCTTTTGCATGTGCATCCCACCTTCCCTGTTGTTTTACAAGCATGCGCTGATTCATATTTTCATACTAAATAGTTGTCATTTACGACAAAAATCCTTCAAGCCCTAGCCTTGAATTAAGCCAGGTCGAAACTTCATCCATCTCTCTTGGAACTGTGTAATGACCAAGCCTGCATGCATCACAAACCAACAAACTGAGACAATTGTTCTAATAACTTACACGTGTATCATTAATTTGATGATTGATTTCGTCTTACCCTTCATAGGATTTGAATGCAATATGTCGAAACCCTGCTGAGCTTAAGGATTGAGCAGATTTCTCTCCATATTTGCAGTGGACTACATCATCACCTGCAAAATGAATACTTTGAGCTTATGCTTAATCATGTACAACCATAGTAATAGTATTAGCAGCAAAGGGTCCATTATAGCATCATGTTCCATATGTGCTAGAAATTTCTTTAGAATCTTATGCAGTAAAAGATAGTATTGCATTTGTGAACATGCCTCTCTCAAGTTGGAAAAATAGTTACAGCAGTATTGATAAGATTTATATATACTTACTGATTCCATGGCACAGTAAAATTGGTATTGACGCAGCTCGCCTTCTCGCTTCATGGGACACTTCTATCTTGTTCCCTAAGCTCCTGCATAATAGCAGGTTCCAACACAGTGATTATTGTGAAACTGATGGGAAAATAATACAACTTGTTTTCACAATACATATTGTGTTACATTAAAATGACCAAAGTTTTTATGTGCATAATATAGAACGAACAACGTTATAACATAGCATACCTTGATCCTGGAAGCCAACCACTGAGTCCAACAACTGCTCTTAAATTGATAGGGTATGGAATGCCATTTCCATACCTTCCCATAGCATAACAAGTTGCAGAGTATAATGATATTGCTGCACCCATGCTGAACCCTCCAATACCAACTTTCACTGTCACATAGCAATAAAATTGTATTCAACATACCAACTTTAAGGTCCAAATATTAATTAATAAATCGTTCAAAATTGAAAGTACCGTCAGCTGGCTCTGTTGACAACAAATTAGCAATATGTGCTGCTGAAGCATCTAAACCTTCCCAGTCATCTGGACCATCTTCTGAAAGTTCTCCCACATCAAACCCTGATTAATATTCAATCACCAACTTAGACTTTATATTAATATTGCATTAATTCAATTAACAAAGATTAGGAGGAAAGAAGGATTTTATATTACATGCAGTGCAGGGAAAACCACCAAGTATTGCCACAGGACGGGTTGGAGCAGTAGGGCAAATCCATTTTATCTGTATCATATCATATATTAAGTTAGAGAAGGATTTAAGACAATCTAAAAACTAATTGAAGATATAAATAATTAAATAAATATTCTCACGTTTGGAAGTGGAAGTGATTCCAGCAACTGAGATGAACTGCAGAGAAACAAAACTCAAAATCAGATAAGCATGTCTATGGCCACTAAATCTGACATCAATTAAGTTTCTCATTTCCCAGATAAAATTGTCTAACATAAGAGTACTCATCTATACATTGAAATGCTTAAACTCTATTATTATAAGTGTTCCCACTAAACACAAAAAATAATATTTCTAGAATGTGCCAGTTTCTATTCATATAATATATTCTTCTGTCAATACTCATGTATAGTTCATTTATGTAGAGAAACAAGCAAGGTTTTGTGGTCCCCTAGCTGAGAATTTAGTATATACTCTTCCCAACCAAGCTTCCAAGAATTATAATCACAACTTACTTCAGCAGAATATATTCCATGTAGAATCTAACCAGAAAGAACTTCAATACTTAGAACATTCAACATCATCAAGAATACCCTAATTTTGGATCCTCCCTAATGTACTTAACATTCTTTCCATTAAAAAGTTTCATCTTTCATATACGGACTGTGTACTTGAACCAAATAATGAAGCAAAACATTGAAAAAAAATAACTTTTTGGATTCTACTCCTAGAGTTCTCAGGAAAGAACAGAGTAAAAGAGAAAAGAAAAAAGAGAGGTTGGGGAAAGAGAAAAAGGTAACTAGTAGAAGTACAATACAGAACCAGTAGGAGAAGGAATAATTATGATGATGTTTGCATGACGTGTAAGTAACAGTGTTAGAAGAGATAGCATCCATACCTCAAACCATTATCACCAAGGCCATGCAGCCAAACTATAGTGGCTTGGTGTTTTCCCTTAGGTCTCACTACATGTGTCTTGCCAAACTCAAAAGCTCGTCGAGTGGTTCTACTACCTGTATCGTATTAGGTGTCAGTGTTAGAGTTTGTGCTTCATAAGCTACTACACATGCTAAGTTTGAAGATAGATGATAGATGTCAAATAATAAGGCAAAGTATTGATAATTCATCAAATGGACCTAGAAAAATTTGGTATGAAGTTTAACAATGCAACAAGTTGTAGAGGAAAACATTATATACATGTGAGTATGACATTCAAAACCACAAATAAAGAGACAGAAACTAAAATTCATGCAAGTTGCAAGAAAGGATAAAAGATAATCTTTCAAGTGGAGAAAAAGAACAAACCAGAACCAATATGAGAATGTGCATGACTCATTTTGCTGCTTGAAAACAAAAACTGATGAAAGCACCTCCACAAACTTCAACTGTAATGACTATGAAGAGGTTCTTCTGCAATGAAGAAAATGCAGAATGGTGATGACCCTTTTATACACTCAAGGCTATGGTAGAGTTGGAATAAAAAGTGTGAATATGCATTGCCATTTAAGTATAATAGTGAGTGCACCGCTTATAGAGTGCAGATGCATTAGCCTAGAATGGTATCAATGAAAAGGAGAGAGAGGTAAAAGACAAAGATAAAAGCAAGAAACCTTTTATGAGCAGAGAGAATCAAAGCAGAGCAGAGAGAGCACAATCATCCATTCCTAAGCCACACAGCTAGGAGAGAGGACTCTGAAATCTCTCACAAAGAGAATCTATGCTTATGGACAGTGGCCATAAAATAAAGCAAACCACAACAACAACCACTGAAGAATATTACTGAAAATGAGAAAAGAATAACCTTAGTTTGTAAAAAAGAA
The DNA here is from genome assembly GCA_037974875.1 of Cicer bijugum. Classification (NCBI taxonomy): domain Eukaryota; kingdom Viridiplantae; phylum Streptophyta; class Magnoliopsida; order Fabales; family Fabaceae; genus Cicer; species Cicer bijugum. Next base: position 7,090,230 of record JBBPBT010001003.1, on the reverse strand, counting down.
AATATCTTTTCACAATCATTTGTTTATGAATTTCTGCATGATTGATAGATACCCATTAACCTCAAAAACTAAACTTTTTCAATTTTTGTACACTTAAAAGACACAAAGAAACTCTAGTAAAAAATGGAAATTTTCACCAAGAATTTCAGTTGGAAAAAGAAGTGTAGCTAGCTTCTTTGTATTTTTTTCACTTGCTTTCTAGTTCTTATAACAGATAGTAACAATTAAGCTTAGTAACCTGAATTTCAAATTAGAATTGACAAGAAAAAGTATGTGATCTTTTCAATCTAAACCTCTCTCTCTCTCTCTCTTAGTTTGCCTCTAAACTTTGCAGCTCAAACCCCACTTGAAGAAAAGTTTTGTTTGTTTATACAGATGAGAAACAGCATAAGTCCAAAGGCTACACTTTCTCTTAAGCATAGTGACAAAATAATAATAATGATGATAATAATAATAAATAATAATAATAATAATAATAATAGCAGATTTTATCTGTAACACATTTAGGTGAAACATAAAGCCTTAATTAAATCTTCATGTATTTAGCAGACAAGTGACATCTTTAGAAGGAAAAAAATATAATTTTTTTAGGCCATGATCTTCACCAAAAAGGAATCTTAAGTAACATATAAAAAATGCAGGCCTATTGTTTATTTAAAAAATCACAATGAAAATTATCTCATTTCTAAATTATTAGTATATTTCTGCATATCTGTCAGTAAGATAGGGCATTAGTGGACTCCAACATGAATATATCCCACTCTCCAACTTCTTTTCTTTGGTTTATAATTATATATATGGCATTCCTGTTTCTCTGTCTCCAAGTTGTTCAGATATTTGCAGCTTTGATTCTCACAGTTAATATCAAATTTGTAATTTATTGCAAAGTTAAAAAAAAGTGGACCTGGCATATATACCAGGCTCACCAAGATAAAAATTTGAGGTACACAGAGCCACTATGTATATAGGTCAATGAGTACATTCATTGTGCACCACTATGTCTGCTACCCTATAAAATCCAGCTTTCATGCATCTTACTTGGAAATCTTAAAAATGCTATCTGTCCTTTTTCCTATCCACTAACTTGTTTGTAGTCTTGCACCATTCTTTCTCGAGTTCATGCTTGCATTGATGGAGATTCCGTACAATTTTGAACAATTTAAATTGAATATACTATCTAAATATTGAAGTCTCACATTGTTTACAAATCAAGGTTAAGAGTAGTTTATAAACATTTAGACTTTTCAACTTATTAAAGTTTCTCATAACAAGGACAAAAAACAGATCAAACATTAAATTGAAATAATAAATAAGCTTTAATAAAAATAAAAATCTGTGAGGATTTACACAAGTCACTACCTCAAAAAAGCAGTCCCTAAATAGGATAGTACCTTAAAAAAGAGTTGCAACATTGGAATAGTAATTAAGCTTTAGAAGAACTCATTAACCAACTTTTTTTGGTTGTCTTGCTTAATGTCAAACTCTCATGATATATGATTCTTAGCCTATTGATGTACCAAACCTTCCACTTTTCATACTTTTCTTGCAATGTTGAATTATTATTAGGTGAATTATCCTCTGTAACATGAGCAAGTCCCCACTTGGAAAAAGGTGAATGCCTATAATTCCCACTCAGACTTTTTTTCGCCTGACAGAATGAATGAAAGTGTTACTAAATATTGACACTTGACACATTTCTATGTATTTTCTCTTATTAATTTGTCATCCTTAAAAATTAGCAACGTTTTTAATAATAATTTCTCTTTCTCAAGTTTTTTTTTTTTTGAAATAATTGCCAGGCATTCATTTTTTTTTACTAAGCCATGCATTAAATATTGTGAATTTATAATGCTATATTTGTAATTCGGCCCAAATTATTTTGCTTTTGAACCTTTTGATTGCATAAATTTTAAAGGAGTCCATTTTATTAATTAATCCTTTAAACTAAAGAGTAATACATCATTTTATTATTTAATTTATAGTCTTAAAAAAGTAAGAATTTAATAAGTAGTTACTGGAGGTGATATTTAGAGCCCGTTTGTTATAAAATATTTAAGGGAAAATTCACTTTTTAAACTAAAAATTATTTTTAGTGATTGTGTTTGTTTAAACTTTTAAAACTTATTGGAAATTTTTTTAAAAAATCTGATCAAAATGAGAAACTGTAGCTCATAGTTTTTAAAAGAAAAAAAAAGAGGATTTTATTGAAGAAGAGAGAGAAAAAAAAAAGATTTTTACCGTTATAAACAAATACAAATCAATTTTCCTTTATATAAAAATACAATAAATATTTGGATAACTTTGTTATCAACAAATACTCTAAGAGCACTTATTAATATTTTTTTATTTCTTTATATTAAGTTTATAGTTATTAAATTCAAAAGATAATAGAAATAGAGAGAGTAGCATAGTGAATCTCAAAATTAAAATATATAAAAGAATTAAGCAAGTTGATAATGAAAATTTGTGGGAGTTCAGCTAGTAAAGAATATCTCAGGAGTTATATATATATTGCATAGAAAGGTGTTTTTTTTAACAAGACATACATTGAAAGGTGCTAACTATTAGGGTTTGGTTGTACATAACATAAGACAGTGGTAGTGCAACATAAATATTAAACTGGTTGACTTAAACTTAGGATTAGTAGTACGTGGCATATACTAATTGGTTGATCATGTTAATGGTTAAGCATCTAATACACTCCAAAGTCAAAAATTAGTGGATTTTCCCCTCATCTAAGGAGAACTTAAAATCAAAACTTTTTTCTTTTGTCAACTCCTTACTAGCCCCACACTCAATTCACAAAGAGAATAGCTCCAAATTCAGAAAAATAAAAATAAATAAATAAATAATTGAATAGTACAAATAGGAGCAATTCTTTATGAACAGACAAGATATGCTGCTGGCACTATCTTCTTATTTGTTATTAATTTTTTGGGTACAAAGATATTAATTTAATAATAAATATTAATATTAAAGTATTGTGTGATGAGTATAATCTTGCAGATTATTTGGCGGCTAAAATAGGTAAAATTTTATAGTAAAGTGAACATATTTGAGTACCTAATTGAAAAAGTGTGTAAACTTCATAATCTTAAAATATAGTATAGTGCAATTCGTGTTTGCCTATTTTTTAAAATTATTTTAAAGATCTCGTTTTCAATAAGCTGGATTGCACACTGAGCAAAATATTCCTTAATTTGCTTCAAGAAAACTTATACCAACATTTTGTTTTTTTATAAATAAAATAAAGACTAAAAATAATTTATATTGAATGTTGAAAATTTATAACCGCTAATTTACTTACACAAACTAATGGAATATATGCTTGTATAGGAATATACACTATCGCACATATGCTACACTTTTTTTAATTCAAACATATGCTACACTAAAAAAGGAAAAACGGAAAAAAAGGGACCACTTTATAATTATATATCATTCTACAAACTCACCATATTGAAAATGTTACCCAAACGATATATAAGGTGACATCTATCTATTTGTTTATATATCGACGCCTAGAAAAAGAAAAAAAAACTTGTAAGTTGTTGTGTATTTGTAAAGGAATTGTATCAAAAAATATATATTTAAAAATTTAATTTAAATATATTATTAATGTAAAAAAATATTGTAAATCAATTACAATTGTCAAATTATTGTTATTATAAGTTTTTCTAAAATTACATATATTATTGAATGCAATATGTTGAGTGCATGACTTTTTATATTGACATGAAATTTAAACCCTTA
>JBBPBT010001003.1:7075883-7086233 GCA_037974875.1 Cicer bijugum | reverse complement strand
ATGAAAGCTATGCTTTGGATTATCTTACGTGAATGTAAAAAAGATTTAGTGATGATTACTTCTTTACCTCATTAATTAGATTCAGGCATTAAAAATTCGTATATTTGAATTTTAAAATTCTTAACATTAATGATTGATTTTTTTTAAATAATTAATAAATTTTAGTTAAAGATAAATTTTAATATAAACAATTATTAATAAAATTTTATTTATTTTTCTAACAAAACAGTCAATTAACTACATATTTTTTGAAAGTTGATCCCAGAGATTTTGTACTCATCCCATTCCAAAGTAAGATTTTTAATTTTGTAGTGTTACCACAAATTTACTATTTTGATAAATAATTTAATTAAATATTTATAATATAAACATTTATTATATATAAATTATTTCTATAGTAAAAAAGTTTTTTTTTATAGCTTTTAAATGTCTCTCTTGGTGCAATTTGATCGACCCTTGAATTTATGCTGCCGCGGTTAAATTACATATTGTTTTGCTAACCTTTTTTTCTTTACAGAACTTGAAGTTTTTTTTGTAATTTTCCCAATTTTTATTCCTTACAAGGGATTGAAATCCACTTATCTATCATAGTGTTAATAACAGCAATAAAAATGAAGGAGATAAATAAAAAAATATAAAAAAAAAATAATTTAATTTACAACCATCAAATGAGATAATTGATTGTGACTCATAAAGAAATTAAAAAAAAGTGATAGTAAAATTAGTAATAGTTGCATGTGGTTGAACATTTGTGAAAAGTCATCATCTTAGCTAAAGTAAAACATATTAAGAAAAAATCTTTAATTATATATATCGATATATTTCGATACTCTTAGATTGAATATTATATCATATATATATATATATATATATATATATATATATTATTTTATCTGTATAAAAAATATAAAATATTCAAAAAGAAAAATGATCCAAAAGGAACAAAGGTTGGCAAAGCTTTGTGATATATAAAATATTTCGTCCATCTACAGGAACATTTATTTGTCCTTATAATTCCAATTAGAAAAGAAAATGACAATATTTCCTTTTCATTATTGGTAAGATAGAGATGTGAGTGAGGCTTTGAATCTATACTGTTCTGATTCCAATTTCTTAAATTAGACTTTGGTATGATTGCGTGCCATTTCAAGGGCTCATAAAAAGAACAAAAGTATATTTGATTTGAAATACACATCAACCTTCCTAAGAATATTTAGTTGTCATTTCACTATTTTGTGTAAGTACAAGTTTTTTCTTTCGTCTCTTCTTTTGTTCTCTTTGGCAAAATGTGGAGTTGATTTAGTGGTCTTACTTAACCTCAAATATCTCTTTTCTTTTTCTATAAAATTCAAAGAAAAATATTTTACAAAATTGTGTTGTGAAGAAAGTTATATATGCATTTTCTCAATTATCTATTGGTAAGTGAGAGGATACATCACATCTATTGTTTTAAGATTTTTTATTATAATTTGATGTTTAATGTGGATGTTTTATCAAACTTTTTTCGTGATTCAACATAGACTATGGAGTAAATTAATGTTTTTGTCTCCACCAATTTTTCTTAAACTTTTAAAATATTATCTTTAGATTTTATGTAAATGTCATGGTCTAGAGTGAACAATCTAATTTTTAATTTTCTTTTTGTTAGTTTCTTCAATTGAAGAGAGAATCTTAATTGATCCCAGTTCATTAACTCTAGACCCAAGTTAACATTTTGGATCAGGAGTTAGGACTATTATTTTTTTTGAATTTAACCACCATAATATTTGATAGAATTAATAATTGTATTCGTTATTTCATTGAAATAATATATCTTAAAAAGATAATGAAATTAATAAATGTGTTCAAACTTTTATAACATATAAAAAAAATAATTTATCTAGCTGAATCACCTGTTCAATCACCTATTGAATCAATTGAGTCACTTCTTCAATCATAAAACGAATTAATCAAATTAATTTTTACTAGTTATTGTGTATTTTTTTAAAAAATTGTTTAGCAATCTTATTTGAAACAATATCAAACACTACATACAAATCACAAAACTCGATTTGAGTCCCATTATGCTTTAAAAATTTGTATGTAGTTACTTTTATATTACATCCATTTTGAAAAAATCATTTATTGTAATCGAGAGTGAAATATCATTTTCCCGTCTAAAAAAGGAGCTGAATTTTTGGTCACTGAGAATTTAAAATCAAAATAAGTTAAAAAATGTTAAACTTTGTACAAAACCAAAAATACAAATGATTATTTATAAAAGTACGGTGGATTTAACTTGGACCAATGAATGTATTGGTGCATGATGGACTATTTTTTTAAACCGTTAGATTTAGTTTTCCATTGCATCTTGTCATAGACCATATACATTAAATCTAACTCAATAATTTTGATAACCTCTCCTTTCTCTTTCTCTTCTACATCCCCTGCTAGGCTGCTACCCGTTAACTGCTTCCACATCAACGATTTCAAGGCTAAAAATAAAAGAGAAAAAAAGTCTATCTTTGAAGTTTTGGTGTTTGTAATACTAACAATCACAGACAAAGTATTGTGTTTTCGTATAGACACATAAACGTGTATACATGTTTTTTCTTTTCTAATATTGTTTTGTTTCTTGTTACTGAGTCTCTTCTCAATCCAAACAATATTAGTATCTCCATTTTCTTGCGAAACATTGATCCAATAAATTTTTTTCAAAATGGACACCCTTGAAAATTAAAATTAAATCAAACTTAATAAATTTACACCTATTGATTGTTATTCATTGTTTTGTTCATGTTTTTCAAGATCATAATAATAAGTAATAGTGATTTCCAATAACTCCATTAAATAAAATCCAATTTTTTCATGTCTTCGTTCTATATTTATATCTTTCTATATTATCCCTAAAATTACACATTTTTGTATCAATGCCATGGTGAAATTAAACTAACAACCAAATAGTACGAAAATAAAAAACTAACAACCAAATAATAAAAAAGTAACCGAACAAATCAGCACAAAAACGTCTATTCGTGGATGAAGATTGATGTAGGCACAAATGTGTCTTATGTTTAATTTAATTTCTAAAGGAGTAAAAATTGAGTATTCTTTTAAGGACCAAACTAGTCCAAACTTATTTCTTATGGACCAAAAGTGAACTTTACTCTTCGATTAAACTTGTAGTACCTTTCGTGATTTAGATGCTAATAGTAGCCGTAGGTTTTCCTTAATTGAAAAAAAAAACATTGTTAAAGAATCATAGCGTTGCTATCAATTATTTGGCAGAGCAAAAATGACAACCTAACAGGACTTGTAGCCAATCAAATGACAACCCTGTGTCTATATAATCACAGAAACTCTCTTAAGTTGTAAAACCGCAAGATATAGACCAATCAAAACCAAACGAAGCAGGGCATCATGATTTTGAAAGGTGCAGTACAAAATAATTTCTCGTTGAATTATTTATTTCCCAAGGAAAATTGCAGGATGTAATCAATGATGATCGTGATCGCCATGTCCATAAGGATCACCGCCAGGTCCTACCACTTCAAGCTGTAATGCAAAACCAAAAAAAAGAAGTTCAAATGACCAGTCTAGTATTCATTTGAGCTCACGAGTCATGACACTAGTATAAAGATAACAAATTAAATTCTGCACAAACTTTGGCCAACTATGAATATTTCAAACTTGAAATAAGTCCAAGATTCTGTGGTGCACCTAGTGCTAATACATTCATTTCTCTAATTTGTTGCTTACTTTTGAGGTTCAAACCGAGGTTGATCACTGACTAGAAATGTTAATCAATGTTGAACAAAGTTAAAAATAATTCTTATAGTTGAAGTCTCATTTACACATTCACTTCTATAGAATGTCAACTTTTGCTAATAAGAATAATCACATATACATGAAAACGTGGCAAGCTATAACTTCAAAAACCACACTAAATTGTCAGATAATTATATTTCAAACAATTAAAGGTGTTCATATTATTATTATTTTTATTTTTATACAGGCAAATGTTAGTGACTTATTAAGTAGAGGGAGAATTGTTAGTAGCAGAGATAAAAAACTAGACTAATCCTTCGGTGTCCCAACTCATACCACTAGACTAATCCTTTGAGGACATTCATTCAGATTACGAACAGGAATCAAAGCATGTCAAAAAACAGATTTAATAAGAGCAACGTCAACATGTGCAGTCTGTGAAAGTTGAGGGCAATAATGTGCAAGTGCAAGCAAACAAATACATGATTTTCAATCAATAGTTAAATATATTTACATATCTTGACATTTATCTCCAAATTAATCAATGTAACCAGTAACAATAAAATTATATATGTGATGCTCAACTTACCTCAAAATACTGTGCACACACTGGACATTCATGAGGCTTGCCTTTCTCCAGCCAAAACCAGACGACATCATGCTCATCCTCTGCAGAAAAAAACAAGGTTTTTTTACCATAACATAAACCAAACTCTAGTACCTATCACCAGATTGAGAAAAGTATTGCACAAAGATTCATAAAGAAGGACCAGGAACACTTACCACCTTCACCACCTGGGCATCCAACTATCCTTCTGCTATAGAAAGACCTAACAACAGCAGGTGCTTCCTAAGAACCAGAATAAACAATGAAAGCAGACATATATCAAGCATCCTTCAAATTTCAAAACCATTATAAATATTAAACGATGTGAATCTACAGCCATTATTCACAAAGCATAAATCATCCATACTTCAGAACCTTCATAAAAGATATTTAAGTACATTTTAGGTTTAATGTTTAGAAAAATCCAAACTGCAATTGTGTTAATTAAAAGCTCAACAAGCTGCAAAGCCCCTGGTTTCCAAGCCTCATGGTTACTCTTCACCTCTCACAACCAAGTACTGTGAAGTAGCTGAGGATAGGAATCTGTCAAATAGACCAACAATTTACCAATATCCTCATGCTGTATGATTTTTTAAAGGCATATTTAGGTTGACTGGCAATTACTTCTAAAGAATATCCAATGCAAGCAACTTACCATCAAATTTAGATATTTAACATATATCAAAGAAGATTGATGATAAATTGCCTCAAATCCCAAGCAAATAATCAGTTTGGTTTTTGTAGCTTTCTGTAATTTTTTGCAATTTGAATGTACTTCTTAACAACTAATTAATTAATCCTAGCTTATGTTAATGTTATGGATTTTGGTTGTAATTTCTTAAAATCTTAAACTAAAAATATGAATTTTTTAAAGCACAATTATTTTATGGTTAAATAATATGTTTGGTCCTCGTGTGTAAGTTACACTAATTTTCAATTTAATCCTCTCATTGTCTGTTGCTGTTATAATACTATCCCTTGAAAGCAGCGGCAAAACACACAACACAACTCTAAAACAAGTTAAACATCAGCATACATACAATTGTACCAAGAAACAAGAACACTAACCTTTGTTCCAAAAGGACCTTCTGGATGGTTTATTTCAAGAATATCCCTTCCCTAAACAAACATACAAAAAATACCAAAAATGTTAACATCCTTTAAATGCCATAAATAATCTATATAATACAGAAAAAATGTTCATCAGATTAAAATAAAATAAAAAATCAGGAACATGAGATATATATACTATACTGATCATTTAACACACAAAGTAATTAGAGTAATTAGAGTTAATCTTACACAAATGAATTACTTCGAATGCACAATTGAAATATTTTTTGTAAGAGAAGGCGCAAATTATTATAAAAATGAATATTATTACAAAAGTTCAATTGGATTCATAACATTTACCATCACTCGTATTCGAATTTGGTCAAATTAAAAGGCAAAATGAAAATAAAATAAAATAATAACAATAATAATTGGAGAACAAATGAGAGTACCTCAAGCTCAGCCTGAATCTCCTCACGTTCATGACCGGTAGCAATTGGGACAACATCCTCAACCCTCTTTTTGATGGAACCAGCTGCAACAACAAGAGATGAATCGAATTACGAACGATGAAATCGAGGAAGTAAAAACAGAGAAAAACGAGAAATGAAAAATACCTGATTGAGTGGCGACGTGGCGGTTGAGATCAACGAATCGGAGACCGGCAACGGCGGATCGAGGATGAGAATGAGAGAGATTAGAAGAAGATAGGGTTTTGAGATGAGAAGAAGAGAAAAGTCTACGCCACATGATGATGGTTAGGGCTGGGTGGGTTGTTACGGCGTCGTTTGATGGGAAATGGAAGCAGCCACTTGTTTTGAACGATCTGGGAGGAGTTCAGTAGTATACTTTCAGAATCAATGTGAATGAATAAATTAATGTCATGTCATGTGAGGATGCTCTTTCGCTAGCTTTCAAAGGTCAAAGCCCAAATGAGTACCACGTGCCCATATTAATCAGCCCCAAACACTGTTGAAAAAAACAGGCCCAAATAGTGTTGTGGGTATATACGTGAGAAATTTTTTTTTAAAAAAATTTCTCACCTTTAAAATTTATCAAAAACATTCAAATTTTATTTAGTTCGGCTATTTTGGAGGTGTATTTTATATATTTAGACATGTATTTTTGTATATTTGAAAATATTGAGTAGGAGAAAAAACACTCAAAATATTATTATATACTGTTAGAACCTGTCAATTTCACAAGCTTACCAATTATTGACTTCAGCCTATAAATTGTAAGAGCAAAAAATTTCATAGTTTAAAAGACTCTTAAAACTAAAAAACCCTTAAAATTTTATGGGTTTAAGTAAGCCTATGGACCTGTTTTTTGAAAGAAAAAAAAATTAATTGTTTTTCTTTTTATTTTTTTCTCAAAAATTTTTCAAAAAAAATATTTTTTTTGATTTTGTTTACAATATTTTAGATTTTATGGAGAAATTTTTTCGATATTTTTTAGAAAAATAAATATAAAAAAATTTAAATTAACAAAATATTAGACTTGTAAGTCCCTCACTTAAACCTACAAAAATAATAAAATAATAGTTTGAGACTTTAAAATTTTTATTTCATAGTGGACTTAGTATTATAATCTAATATTAGAGGCTTGGGATGCACTTTATTGACAGCTCTGTATATCGCACATTTATACTATTGTTCCACATTTATACTCCCCACCAAATTCAATTTGAGTTCTATAAAACTTAAAAAAAAAAAATAATAAAAGGTTTTTATAACACAAATGTATTTTTAAAAATTCAAACTTTGTTTATCGATTTTTTAAAATTTAAATGTATTTAAAAAAATTAAAATTTATTTTTCAGAAAACTATTTTTAAGTTTAAATTTTTTGAAACATAATATATTTAAAAAATTTAAAATTTATGTTTCAAAATACAAATATGCTGAGCTTTTCGAAACACAAATATTTTTATAAAATTCAAATTTTGTATTACGAAAAATTATTTTTTAAGTTTATTGAATATATTTGTATTCCGAATTTTTTTTTTTGAAAACTTACCACAAAACATAAAATTAAAATTTTAAAAACAAAATTGAATTATTATTAAAATATGAAAATAAGAATATGGAATAAAATTTTATAGATACAAATGCAATGGGTTGGTTATCCCGGTGGGCTAAGCATAATTGAGATGGGTAATCCTCCATGCCCAATTTTGTGAACTTCCTCTCTCTCTATGTTTTAAAAAAACCTCTATTACTCCAATTAGTCAATACCAAAAAAAGTTGTGATTAAAATTATATATACAAAAGTTGTGATTAACCTCTATGTTTTCAATACACCCTAAAAAAGTTGTGATTGTGATTGAAATTATAGATACAAATAAAAAAATAACAATAATATAGTACATAAAAGAAGTTTTTTTTAAAATAACACTGTTAAAAGGTTATACTATGATTAAAAAAAAACTTAAAAATGTGTTCTATGTTTTGGAGAACTTGTGTTGAAAACATGTGAACTTTATCAAAACATGATAAATATTATAATCTCAATGGTCAAGTTCTTTGAGAAATAAAAATCATTAGAGGAGTACAAATCATATAAAACAATGAATATATCTTATAGGATAATTATAAAGATATTTGATACGTTGAATATGAATTTAAATCCATAATATTTTATTTTTTAATGTGTGAGTTTTTTCATTATACATTTTAAAAAGAAAAAAAAAAGCAAATTATCTGATTTTGAGTTATTTAAAAATATAGAATTATTTGTCTTATGTATGTACATTTTATAGCATAAGGTTAATTAGTCATATTATTGTTACATTTCTTATTTTGCTTTCTATTTTACATATTAAATTATTTGACATGTAAAATAATCATGATTTGATTTCTATCCAAAGTGATTATAATTAAATTATTAATAATTTTGCTACATGAAATGGAAAAAAAAATACTTAAATGATTATATTGCACGATTTTCTTTATTTTTTTGAAGAACATACAAATTCTAAAGACCAACTTTGGTCGAGTCATAAATACTCTCAGCTATTTATCTTTTGCCTTATTGCAGTAAACTGAAAGAAAGAAATATGAAATTCTCACGTTATATATATAACATCACACGCATATGATTTGATATAAGACTCGGTCCTATTATTATTATTACAAGAAGAAGAAGAAGAAGAAGAATTAATTAATTCTATAATGATGTAGTAACATATATGGTGAAGAAAATACTAAGTGTGTTTGTTGGGATAACGAACACTAAGCAATTTAACATCATCAATAACAGGTCCACAAAGAGAACCAGAGTTATCATTCTTCATAGTATAAAAAGTACTTAAGAATCTAATTCGAGTTCTTGTAGACAAAGCAGTGAAACGAAGCTTCCCTCTAACAAAACCACCTTTACCTTTAGATTCATAAGGAACTTGAACAGTAGCACCACCAGCAAAAGCTTCAACACTCATTGAACCTTCACAACTATTATTTGCATCACCAACAGCAAAAGTTAGATCATAAACTTTACCAATAGTAGTTATCACAACTTGTGCTAAAGCACTTTCTTTTCCAGCAACAAGTTCAATAGCTCTATTTCCTTCTGGTACTTTGAAATGATTTGAATCAATGTATTTAACAGCTTTAAGTGATTCAACAATCCATCCTGGTAATGGACCGTGTGCATCTTCAATGTGTGGTGGTATTAGAACCCCCCATGATGCATTTGGAAATACATATGGTCCTTCTTCAAAGTTTCCATTTTTCAATAAATTAGCTACAACAAAAAATGTACAAATTAATATCATTATTAATTCACTATTATGAAACAAATTAAAATGCTACATTATTACCTCTAGTTCTTCTAGGTGGATTCAAAACCTTCAAAGCAACAGAATCAATAAGTGGACCACAAGCAGGATCATCTTCAACACCAGAATTATGAATAACAATTTCACCTTGTTCATAATCAGCTTTGAAGCCACAAGCAAATGATTCCCAACCATTACTACCATACATAGTTTGAATAGGAATGATACCATAATCTCTTTTCTCAGTAGTTGGTACAACAGAAACATTAAGTTTCTCTTCTTGTGCACACGTGCGAGCTGCACTGAATGTGATTGAGTAGAAAGAACCTTTATTTAATTTAACTTTTTGTTTAATGTAAGCTTCATTACCAAGCCTAACAGCATATGCACCTTCTGGTACAATTAAAAGCATGTCACCTTGTTTTTGTCCTGATTTTATGTATTCAACGAATCCTGAAATTGTCCAATTTGGTATTCCATCATGGCTTGTTACTACTGACCCCTTTAGTTCTGATGCTTTTGGTCCAACTTCAAAGTCACCATTAGGTAATAAACCTGAAGTTTACAATCACATTTTATTATTTATTTTACATCATATAAAATTTTATTTCTTTTTCAAAACTACTTTTTGGTCTTACTCCATGTGATAGGGAACATGTTAGGCTGTGAGCACATGAAAACTTGTGTAAACCATGTGAACAGATTTTCAATGTTATCTATTCTACAAGTACAATCTAGATCCATAGGAATTATATGTTTCACATCAATTTTTTTTTTTTAATTGTCTTTTGTTACTTCTGTATCAAGTAAAAGTAAAAAGAAAATAAAAACTGAAATTTTTTGTTCATAATGTGCAATTATTTATTCTGATAATAACTTTTAGTATAGTGCGATAGTCTCTACCATTTTATATGAGTTGCAGATTAACCTATTTTTTACACTAACATTCAATCACATTTGATGCCTACATAGAATATATTTTTGTTGACAAAATATAACATTGATTTTGATATATTAAGGTATTCTTTACAAATATTTTTAATCTCTAAATTATATTTTAATTTGATGCCGAAATTTAGAGCTTTTACATTATATGATTTTTAATTTTTTTTTTTTATGTGAATTTACATAAACATAATTTATTTTACAGTAAAACCAAACATATA
>JBBPBT010001003.1:7035989-7047591 GCA_037974875.1 Cicer bijugum | reverse complement strand
TCCTTAACGAATCAAAAAAAAGTAGTAAATTATAAAAAAAATAAAAAAGGAAATTGGTGCAAGATCTCTTTTCTTTCCACTTAACACCCTCTTCATAGAACTAAGCAACCAGAAAAAAAAATTCTTGAATTATTTATCCAATATATAAAGAATTGTTACAAAAATTAATTGTAAAATTAAAAATTGAAAATTTAGTCAAAATTACTTATAATAAGGAACAGAAGAGTATCTAATTAAATTCAATAAGTTCATATTATCAATACTGATTTAAAGTCCTATTGACAAAAAATTTAAACTAATAAAAATTGGGAAACTATGAGATTGCAATGACAGTTAATATAGGAGGTTCAGCAATATAATAAAGACAAACTAATTAAGAAGCCAAAACAATGATGAAAACAATGTAGTTTTCCATTAAAAGGTAAAACAATTAAGTACCTTGATTCATTTGAAAAATAAATATCGTAAAATAATTTATCATTTCAATTTTTAATACACTTCCTTATAATTATATTACTTTATTATGTATCATTTTTAATGTAATATATTTTAATATACAATTATGCCATTGTTAATATATCAATACTTAACAAAAGTAATTTATAAAAGTAATATTTTTTGAATTTTATTTATATATTGATTTTAATATATATTAAATAATCAAATTACTAAATTATTTTAAAGCACAGTGATTATAAAACATAGATTCAAATAACCTATAACTTAGATTCTTCATAATGCAATTTATTTAGTTGTTTCATTAGAAACAGTTTTGGTGGTCGGCATGAAGGAACAAAAGGTTAGAATTAGATAGATTTGGAGACACAACAAAAGGATAGAATTGTAAACACAACAAAAGGTTAAAATGTCACAATAGCTAGAAAAAAGTATTCACAAAAACTCACTCACCCAACGAATGGTTAGGTGTCCAAGCTTCTAAAATGATGGAAGAATAACTCAGGACAAAAAAAAAAAAAGATTCGGAAACAGGGCATACAAGAATGGTCAAAAGAGATGATAGTTGTTGTATCTATATATGACAATATTTTGCAGTGTGCAATACAAAGGAAATAGTACAACAATTGTGTTGAAAATGAACTCAGATTAAGTATTATCTCCACCACAACTTCCAACACAGAACAATAATTATCACAATCTCACTTAGTTTTAGTTTTGAAATACTACAAATAGTAATTGCTTTTGTGCATTTCAAGATGCATGCATACTTTGGAATGCATGAAAGGGTCACGCATGTGAGTGATATATTGGTAGGCATCGTATGCATTGATTCTTATAGCCTAGATTTTTAATGAGTTTATCTAATGATAATTTAAAGAGGTGGGCATGGAAATTCATGTACATTATAAATAGATAAAAACTTATTAATGATTTGGACGGTTAATTGAGATCTTTGAAATCTAGGTTTGTAAAGTAACCCATATACATTAAACTAAGTATATGGATGGTTGAGTATGCTTTTCTATTCCTATTTACATTAGTTATGTGGAAATTAAGAAATAGTATGATATGATTATATAGGTGGATTGTGGAGACATAGGGGAACCACCCTAGTCTCTTTCGGAAAAATAAATTATAGTTGAAACTACGAAACCACCCTCATTTAAATACCCAAACACATTCAAACTCCAAACTCCGTCGAAGGGAACAAAACATAAAACATTAAAACAAAAAATGCAACCCAACTAACAATGACTTTCTAAAAAAACAAACATAACCACTAAGTTACTAACATTTATTTATAAAAAAGAAAAATAATCGGTAGCATTCTAGTTCTAAGACATATTTCTTGGTCGAATTTCAACCCCAAATCGGGTAGCAACTTAACAAGCATGATTAAGGAAAAATATCAGTTGCCTGTTTTTGAATAAATTCTCTTAAATGCAAAAACGTCCAAATACAGGATACTCTCGTTTTCCTTCTTTTGAACCTTTTATTTATTTAGAGAGTTAGAAAGTGTTGTGACTGATACAATAAAAATAATACAACACACGTAGTTGATTCCACCATGATCTGATTGATCTTGGTCTGTCATACAGAGGAGCTCAGTGATCAGGACTAAACTCAGTACCAAATAAATGCTCATTTATCTTTAACTCATTGAAGTTACAAAACTGAGATAGCTGCATTCTTTGCATTGCAAAAAAATTCTAGTAATAATTAGTGTGGTTTCGGTACATAACCATCAACGGCAAAATTTCGAGTGGCAGCGGGAATAGCTAATCGAACTCCATCAAGTTCAGGTTTAGCGATCACTTGGCAACCTAGACGTGACCTGCATAACTGTCAAAATTAGTCCATGAAGAATTTGGAAACTTGGAAAG
This sequence comes from Cicer bijugum, assembly GCA_037974875.1. Lineage (NCBI taxonomy): Eukaryota > Viridiplantae > Streptophyta > Magnoliopsida > Fabales > Fabaceae > Cicer > Cicer bijugum. The sequence goes on along the minus strand of JBBPBT010001003.1, from coordinate 7,045,249 downwards.
AACAAAAACAGAATATAAAAATTCAACTCCAAGATCCATGAACAAGAAAACTCACGTTTCAGTAAGTCCAAAAGCTAGATCCAACATGTCATTTTCCTCGTCAGTGGGTTCATCTAATTTATTGTAATATTCTACATCCTGCAAGTTGAAAATGTCATCAGTTCAGGAAAATAATTAAATTAATATCAAACAGCATTTTACTCCGTATGTCACTCATGGCATACCATGACTATAACATGGCAGGTTGAACAAGCAAGTGAGCCCTCACATGCTCCTGCAAATGCAATAACATCAAGTAAGAAATTTAACATTGGTAGAAAGAATGTCGATAAAAAATGTGGAAAATGTAAAGGATGAGTGTATCAATCATAATGAAGGCAACACAGAACATGTAGCAAGAATAAAAGATTTTATGAAAATCAACAATGAAAGATCCCAATGTAGTTACATTGTTGAAATATGAGTGCTGATGTGCTCTATCAAACAAAAAAAAACAAACACAAAAAAACAGAGATATATTCACAAGAACTTGAATATAGGGGCAAAAGAGTTTAACAGTTACACCCTCTGTAATGAAATATAAACAAAAATAGTAGTTGAAAAGGTGATGTACTTGGACTAAATTCTTAACCAGATATATCAACTTTTCAACTATTATTTTGCTTATATCAAAGTTCATACCTTCAAGTTCAATGTCATTTTGATGAGCAGCTTCTAGCATAGACATTCCAATGGGGACTTTTATAAGCTTTTCCTCACCATCCTTATCAACAAAAGTCACAGATATTCTGCATAAAGTTGTCTTCAAGAGTAAGGAGTATATCAGAAAAGTGACAAATGATGAAGATATGGTTCCCTGATGCAATCAACAAAGGATGTTATGTTACTAGTGCATTTTACATTTAACTAGATATTCAAACGGTCACATTCACACAATGCACAAATGTCATCTAATAGGATATATGGGCAAGGTCATCAGTAATTGCATAATCTTTCCTAAGGAAGGTCAACATTCACTGACTACAATCTGTGAAAAGCCAGTTGGGCATTTGATAAATGAGTATTCTTGACATTGAATGAGAGACATGGCTGACATGGAATAACAGTTATTTGAAATATATATGACTGCGGCTACAACTGTAAGTTGTAACATACACCAACCATCATTGCTATATTTTTTAATGCTGGCATATTTACAACAGTTAAGGATACTCCCACAGAATCAGTCATCTCAAACAAAAAGAAAACTTACGTTTCCTTTTGTTCACTCCCACTCTCAGCCGTGCTGCTAGAAGTCGTTGTTGACAGGAAATTATGCTTTTCAAACATGGCTCCATTGTATAAATTAGTAAAAGAATTCCGCTGAAACTGTCCAAAATATAACAACAAACAAAAAAAAGATTACGCAAGTGAAATAGAAGCATAAATTAATGTCATTAGCAAGTAAAAATTTAATAAAACTATTTTTCCAGTAATCCAAAATCACATTCAAAATGATGCATATCTACACTTTCTAAAATTAATGGATTCCAAACATTTTACCCCCAAATTGCCATTTGATTTACAATGTAAATAATTACAATATTCAGTTCTCTAACCTTAAAATTCCATAGCCAAATCGATAGAAGACTTCAAGATTCATGAATAATTTTGTTTGCAAAATGTCAATTTTAACACGGTGAATTCAATCTCTAGTAACAAATAATCAAAGGCAACCAAATTCCTTCGAGAATATAAAGACCAACATATGAAAGCAATAAACTCATAAAGGACTAACCGAAGATTGAAAGCAATAATTTGGGGTGCTTCGAGTATATCCCGCTTTACACATGGATGTATAATTCCCTGTCAAACATTAAGAAAGAAGAAAAATTAAATATTCTTGTTATCACGTTAATGTAAAAGTTAATTACTAAATGATAGTAGAAATAATGAGAGAAAGAAGACGAGTACGTACTTGTGAAGAAGTGTTTAGTGATCGAAGCTCCAATTCTAGATAGTCGTGAATTTAGGTTTAGCATAGTTGCTTTAAGTTCTTAACAAACCCTAAATTTTGTCGAGATGATTAATTGTTATGTTATGAATGAAAATAAAGTTATTTTTAGAACAAAGAAAATGCGAAGTTGATAAATAAGGTCAATAGTTTGGTTGTTCGTGTTTGTATCGTTGGGCGGTGCGTTTGATTTTTGGTATAATGAAATGAAATGTAATGTCAAGGTTTGTTTCGCTTGTAATTTTTCTCAGTGAGTTCTATCAATATGGCTTCTGAAATGGTCTACTGAAATAATCTATTAGAATAATATTTTGCGATAACATAACATCAAAGTGGACGTGCCGGAGTGGTTATCGGGCATGACTAGAAATCATGCGGGCTTTGCCCGCGCAGGTTCGAATCCTGCCGTCCACGATTTATTCCTAATTTTATTTCTATTTTACTTACCAATGCTTCTTTAAATGACTTATGTTTTTTTTTTCTGATGAGATAATTATTTGATTTATTTTAATAAAACAAAAATGAGAGATAGACATTAATATTCATTTTCATTATTTTATTGAGTTGCAAAAATCAATTGTTTGCATGTAATATCATGAACTTATATTATATCCATTGGAAGTGATATTAATTGTTGTTAAAATTTTGATTGGACTCAAAAAAGTTGAATAGCCTATATTGCAAATGTGAGACAAAAAATATTTATATGTTGTAAATTGGCATGAAAAAATTTCAATAGATTTTTTTTTATGTTCCTTTTTAAATCAATTTTTTTGTGATTACGTTAATACAGATTTTTATAGCACGAATCTAGCAAAAATATTGTGGAGAGCGTGGTAGAAAATGTACGAAGAATTAGGCACTATGTGTTTAATTGAACTATTGAAGTAGTAGTAGTACTAATAGTGTATTTTTGTTTTTATTTTTATTTTATAGGAAGAAAAAAAAACTAAAAGTGATTTCACTCTCTAGTGATGGAAAGGCCAAAAGTGTTTCTAGGACCTAAGAGAATCTCTAAAGTGGTCCATTATTTGTGCAATTTAAGACAAAATGTTAAAAATATTTATAGTTATATATAGTACTAGTTTTCAACTTTTTTTTTTTGATAAGAAAAGTTTCCAATACAATTTTTCTTTAGAAATAAATTTCATTTAATTAAATAGTAAATAGGTGACTTGAAAACAATGGGAAAGAAATTAAATGGTTCAATCTTTTCACAATGTGATTTTTCTTTCCCGTTGCTTTCAAGTCACCTATTTACTATTTAATTAAATGAAATTTATTTCCAAAGAAAAATTATATTGGAAACGTTTTTTATCGAAAAAAAAAAATAATGTTGGAAACTAGTACTGTATATAACTATAAAATGTTGTTAACATTTTGTCTTAAATTGCACAAATAATGGACCACTTTAGAGATTTTGTTGGGTCCTAGAAACACTTTTGGCCTTTCCATCACTAGAGAGTGGAATCAATTTTTAGTTTTTTTTTTCTTCCTATAAAATAAAAATATAAACAAAAATACACTATTAGTACTACTACTACTATTTCAATAGTTCAATTCAACTACTAGTGCCTAATTCTTCGTACATTTTCTGCCACGCTCTCCACAATATTTTTGCTAGGTTCGTGCTATGAAAATCTGCATTAACGATACCTTATACTAAAAACATTTTAATATTTTATTCAATTCAATATTATTATGGTGAAGAAATTATGATTTGTTAATTTTATTGTATTGCGTTGTATGTTTAATTAGTGAAAAAGAGGAATTGATTTTGTTATTTTTTTTGTTTCTTGTTTGATTTTCTTTGAACGTAGTGTGAAAAATGAAAATAATTGTACACTGCAATTTTTGTCGTATGAATTAATGTTGCAGAAATGGAGAGCTTGAAATCACCTTTCAAGGGTATTGTAAACGATTTTAGGAGAAGAGCGTTACACTATAATGATGATTGGATTTCTGGTCTTATTTCAGGAACCAGGTAATTAAGTTTCTTATGTAATATCCTGATTCATTCATGTAATGTAAATTATGTAATGTAATCATACTAATTAATTTGCAAATTTGAATTTTGAGATATTGTAATGTAATGAACACTATGTTTTTATGTATAATGACAGGATATTGGCCCCAACTACATATTAGTGGCAAATCCAAGACTCTGATTGATCAAGAATTCATGATTAGTTTTACTTAAATCTAATATGGACTGTTATGTATGGTTGTATGGCAAAAATTAACTTTGATTAAGTTTTTGCACTATCACCTACTAATTGGTAATACACACAAACGTGCGTAATGCAGTGGCGAATCCACTACTCTGAGTAAGCGGGATGAACTATTTTACCATTTAGATTGATAAAGAATTCAAGATTAATTTTCCTTAAATGTAATATTGACTGTTATGCAAGGTTGTATAGCGGAGATTAAGTTTGATTAAGCTTTTGCACTATCACCTATGAAATTGAACAATTAACAATTTTTTGTTTTGATTGTATGTACCATATAGATGGAAGCTTGAGCACTGTGGAAACACTTGCTTCAACGGCCATTTGTGGAATCATACACTCCATTTTTGGTGGACAGCCTCTACTAGTACTAGGAGTGGCAGAACCCACTATCCTTATGTACACCTATTTGTATAATTTTGCTAAAAATAGAGAAGGATTGGGAAGATAACTCTTTTTGGCTTGGGCAGGATGGTAAGAAAAACATTTCCTATGTAACTGAAGTTCATTCATTATGTAATCTTTGTTTAACAGTTGTTGTTCTAACATTTCCGGGTTTGTGTATGGACTGCTCTATTGTTGTTTCTTTTAGCAATATTCAATGTTGGCAATATCATCAATAGATTTACAAGGATTGTTGGTGAGCTTTTTGGCATGTTGATTACAGTCTTATTCCTTCAAGAGGTTAACAAGGTTAGTTTGTGATATGTTAAGGTTTGTTTACTTTGTGAAAGTATTGTTTGTTTTTAGTTTCTAAAATATGTCTTCATTTTTAACTTATTTATATGGATATTTGAGATTCTTGAAGTGAACCATTATAAAGGAGAGAAGGTGAATTGCGAACTCCTAAGGATGCATCTGTAAAAAAATTAAAACAAAAATACAAATAATTTTTCATTTCAATTAGTCTCTTATCTCCTTCTGATGAAGTAAAATTAACACAAATTTTTAAAAATGAAAATATTATCACAAAGTACACCAACCCTTAAAAAGGACTTTGATTCAATTTATTATATTGTATGTTACAGGGAATGATAAATGAGTTTAAAGTTCCTAAAGAAGTGGATCCAACATTGGATAAATACCAATTTCATTGGCTATATGCAAATGGATTGCTTGGTATTATATTCACCTCTGGACTTCTCTATACTTCTTTAAAAAGCAGAAGAGCAAGGTCATGGTTATATGGAACAAGTATGTCAAGTGGGTTCTGAGTGGTAATTTGAACCTTCATTAGCATTGTTGGAGTGAGGAATCTAACATTTGTTTGTGTTATTGAGCAGGATGGTTAAGAAGTATCACTGCAAACTATGGTGTTCCTCTCATGGTGGTGGTGTGGACAGCTTTATCATTCATAGTAGTATCAAATAAAGTACCTTCTGGAGTTCCTAGAAGACTCGTTGCACCTTTGGCTTGGGAATCTGCATCATTACATCACTGGACAGTTATCAAAGTAAAACCATTTTGCATGCAGTTACTTACACAACTTCACTTGTTTTAGTAGTTTTTTGGAAGTTACTAACAATAATTTCTACTGCCGGATACGGGGAAGGTTTCTCCAGCACATATTTTTGCTACTTTTATTCCTGCTTTAATGATAGTAGGACTTTACTTTTTTGACCATAGTGTTGCATCTCAGTTGGCACAGCAAAAGGAATTCAATCTTAGGAAACCTTCTGCATATCACTATGACATATTGTGGAATCATACACTCCATTTGTGGAATCCTACACTCCATTTTTGGTGGACAGCCTCTACTTGTACTTGGAATCGTACACTCCATTTGTGGAATCATACACACCATTTGTGGAATCATACACTTCATATCACTATCACAAACTAACACTTGCTTCAACGACCATTTGTGGAATCATACGCTCCATTTTAGGTGGACAGCTTCTACTAGTACTTGGAGTGGCAGAACACACTATCCTTATGTACACCTATTTGTATAATTTTGCTAAAAATAGAGAAGGATTGGGAAGAGAACTCTTTTTAGCTTGGGCAGGATTGTAAGAAAAACATTTCCTATGTAACTCAAGTTCATTCATTATGTAATCATTGTTTAACAGTTGTTGTTCTAACATTTCAGGGTTTGTGTATGGACTGCTCTATTGTTGTTTCTTTTAGCAATATTCAATGTTGGCAATATCATCAATAGATTTACAAGGATTGCTGGTGAGCTTTTTGGCATGTTGATTATTGTCTTATTCCTTCAAGAGGCTATCAAGGTTAGTTTGTGATATGTTAAGGTTTGTTTACTTTGTTAAAGTATTTTTTGTTTTTTGTTTCTAAAATATGTCTTCATTTTTAACTTATTTATATGGATATTTGAGATTCTTGAAGTGAACCATTATAAAGGAGAGAAGGTGAATTGCTAACTCCTGAGGATGCATCCGGAAAAAATTAAAACAAAAATACAAATAATTTTTCATTTCAATTAGTCTCTTATCTCCTTCTGATGAAGTAAAATTAACACAAATTTTTAAAAATGAAAATATTATCACCAAGTACACCAACCCTTAAAAAGGACTTTGATTCAAGTTATTGTATTGTATGTTACAGGGAATGATAAATGAGTTTAAAGTTCCTAAAGAAGTGGATCCAACATTGGATAAATACCAATTTTATTAGCTATATGCAAATGGATTGCTTGGTATTATATTGACCTATGGACTTCTCTATACTTCTTTAAAAAGCAGAAGAGCAAGGTCATGGTTATATGGAACAGGTATGTCAAGTGGGTTCTGAGTGGTAACTTGAACCTTCATTAGCATTGTTGGAGTGAGGAATCTAACATTTGTTTGTGTTATTGAGCAGGATGGTTAAGAAGTTTCATTGCAGACTATGGAGTTCCTCTCATGGTGGTGGTGTGGACAGCTTTATCATTCATAGTAGTATCAAATAAAGTACCTTCTGGAGTTCCTAGAAGACTCGTTGCACCTTTGGCTTGGGAATCTGCATCATTACATCACTCGACAATTATCAAAGTAAAACCATTTTGCATGCTATTACTTACACAACTTCACTTGTTTTAGTAGTTTTTTGCAAATGTGAGACAACAAATATTTATATGTTGTAAATTGGCATGCAAAAATTTCAATAGATTTTTTTCTATATTCCTTTTTAAATCAATTTTTTTTTGGATTATGTTATTTGATCTTTTAAGTATTTGTATTTTTTTATGTTGATCCAACTAAGAGAGTGTTTTTATTATTAAATTTGATTGTAGGAGGATTGAAATGACTATTTCTTATTTTGTGAGAGACAAATGCGGACCTTAATTTTATTATATCTTTAGTGCCATATAATTAAACTAAGAGTCAACATAATCATTTAAATGGCAATTTAGTCAAGGATTTGGTGTAAAGACTAATTTATAGAGTTTAATTTTGTAACAGTCAGGCTAGAAATTATGTTTTATTCTTATAGACTAATCTAAGTTATGTGATTTTTGTAACAGACCAGAATGAAAACTTCACACTTAATAAAAAACAAAATATTTAAGTGTACAAAGAATAAGTTTAATATAATTTTGTTTATATAATATAAGTTTAATATTTTACGGTTTTAGAATGATTATTAAAATCATTCTTCTAAATAATACATATAATATAATTCTAATATAATGTTTAATATATGATTTAAAAAAAAAATATATATCCTATTTAAAAATCATAAACAGAATGCATTAAACATCAAGAATTTACCAATATTGTGTTGTAATGATAAAAATCCTTTTTACGATGCCAACTAATTCCATCTCACATTTAATCGGGTATTAAGATCAAAGATTATATAACTTCCTAGTTTTAGACTAATAATAAAAAGAAATAAAACACATCAAAAGGAAAATTAATTGGGCTATGTGTAAATCAAAGATTTAGCAATATATATACTCATGTTAGATTTCACTCTTGGAAGTCAACCACACAAGAAAAGCTTTTGTCCTTTTTAATTCTTCTTTTTCATTGTCTCCTCTCACTTATTTCTTTCAGCCATGTCAAAGAAGTCTAGTTTAGGCAAACAAAAAATCCTCATTGAAAAAATACAGAAAAAAAGTCATTTACAAGTTACATTCTCTAAACGTCGATTAGGACTATTTAAAAAAGCTAGCGAACTTTGCACCCTTTGTGGAGTTGAGATCGCAATTATAGTTTTCTCTCCTGCTAATAAGGCATTTTCTTTTGGTCATTCAGAAATCGAATCTATCATTGATAGATATTTGACTCGTAATCCTCGACAAGAATCTAATGCTCACCAAATTGTCGAGGCTCATAGAAATGCTAATGTCCATGATCTCAATATGCAATTGACTCAACTTCTTAACCATTTGGAGATTGAAAAGAAAAAAGGGGAAGAGATAGACCACATGAGAAAAGTTAGGCAAAGGCAATTTTGGTGGGAGTGTCCTATTGATGAACTTGGCTTGCATGAATTGCTCCAATTAAAGATTTCAATTGAGGAGTTGAAGAAGAATTTGGGAAAATTTGCTAGCAAATGCATGATGGAACTATCTAACATGTCTTCACCAAATATTGGTTTCCAATATGGATATTTTTGATTTATTTTTTCCTTCTTTTGTAATAAGTGAATCACATGCTGGTACCTCACCAGTTATAACAAATATGGTTGAAAATCATTTCTCCTTTTTCCAAAATAAAATTGTACATTCTCATTGTTCTAAGGTTTATGGGAAAATGAATATTAATTAGGCGAGGGTATGTACATCCACCATTAGAATGCACTTCAATAACAATATTTGATTAAAGAGTTCACCATGTTTCTAAATTCTAATTAGCTCAATTGAATTTTTTTTTTAATCCATTTGATTTAAATTTGTGTAATTATTCCTTTTTTTTTAGTAAATTAAGCCTCTCTGTTTTTAAAATTAATCAAAATTGATATTTCTATCAATTTATTTTATCTGAAATTCTCATTTTTATTTATTTAAATATTTGTGTTTATTTTAAATATAAATTTATTGAAAAATATTTGAAGTAAGAAATTAGGCTAAGAAAATTAATAGAATGTAA
>JBBPBT010001003.1:6995118-7015025 GCA_037974875.1 Cicer bijugum | reverse complement strand
TCAGTAGGTACAACTTGTTATTTTTTTTACATATTAGAAATTTTGAAAAATAAATTTCTAATGTATTAAATTAGTTTTGTTTACATATCCGGAACTTTGAAAAGAAAATTTTCAATATGTAACTTTTATTTTTTATTTTTTTACATATTGAAAATTTTTAAATATAACTTTTTTTTTATATATTAAAAGTTTTGAATTTGAAAGTTTCGGTTTGAAATATATATACCGTTTTTTTCAAAATTGAAATTTATAATATGTTAATTTGTAAACCAAATATTTGAAGAAAAAAAAAAGTTATATCTCGGAAATTTTGTATGCATAGAATAAAAATTGGGTAAAAATGTTTTAATGCGAGAAGGTAAAAATAATATAAATAAAATTGTGGAATGAGTCAAAACGTTAGTATAAAATCCAATTTTGGAATTGAGAGATGATAGATTACTAACTGGGCCGAAGTTCTTTTGAGTTGGCAATGCTCGAAATCTTTAAAGCCCACTTTGGAATTTGAATTAATATTTTTAAGGAAAATTATCATCTAATCCTTGATTTTACTAATTCGTCCCCAATACATTATTGAAAACTAAACTATAATTTGATAGTGCATTTTATAATCAATTTTGAAGAGTAGATATTATCAATTTTGGATGAAAGAATATGATTCATGAAAAACGGCTTTTAAATATGCGAGTCGATAATGTCATTTGACTTTAACACGTGGACCAATATTCTTATAAAGTTTTGAGTGAAAAAATCATCAATATATTGTTGGGCATCCTTATATTCCAACATACTTGCATGAGAATATATATATATATATATAATATTATTTTAGTTGATAGTATACATATATTAAGTAAGAAAAAGATAATATTAGAGTCATACTTTCAACGTAGTCAAATATTTTATTTTTGTTGGTCGTTATTAGAAGATAAAAGCAACATCCAACATGCAAGAAACTAGTTTGAAGGAATCACGGCTTTGTGTTCCCTTACTTCACGTTCCAAGAAAGGTGGTAGCACAAAATCTCATTTTCAAAAGGAATACAACAAGGAGGAGAAATAGGTCAACAATTCACAAATAAATTACCATAGGTATTTATGGGTATCAACCAGTATACTAATTATTAGTATTTATGAGTGTCCACGAGTATACTCATTATTAATATTTATGAGTGTCAATTTCACAAATATATTAATTATTAGTATTTACGAGCGTAAATTTTACAACTATACTAATTATTAGTTCCAAACAAATTTTTTAGTTAAAAATGCAACAATAAAAAAAATTTAAAATTAAAGAATCTCTAAAAATTTGTGGGTTTAATAGAGTTTATGAGCTAATTTTTAAAATTTTTTATTTTTTTTACTCGAAAAGAAGTTAAATTTTTTCCAAAAAAATTATTATTTATTTTTATTTTTCTCACATTATCTTTTTTGTAAAATAAATGATTTAAAAATATTCAAAAGAGAAATGTTTTAGATTTTTTTGCTATTTTTCAAAAAAAATAAATTTTAAAAATTTTTCAAAAAAAAATATCAATTAACAGAACATTTGGTATGTAAATCTCTCACTTAAACTCACAAAAAATAACAAAATAATAAAATAAAATTTAAATTTTTTATTTTAATAAGGTCTAATATTAAATGTTTAGTAAAACATTTTTTAAAAAAAGACCTTAAACTTTGGAACGGCTTTATTGAAAGTTCTATTAATACTAGATGCGAATAATTAATGTTGTAATATTTTATTTCCTCATGTTGAATTTTGATTACGGTGATTTTCAACCATAACCAAATATATTGAATGAGGGAGGGTGCTTTTAAAATGGAGATAAAGTGATTAGATGGTTGAGATTTAAATCATAGCTCTCCATAATATTTTCTTTTCGCACTGCAAAGTGTATTCACTTCTATTATCAAGGAGATTTGATAGACTAAAATATCAAATTTATAGTTTGTTTTTAAACTTATAATATTGTTTTTTAATATAAATTGGAAGTGGTTTTGTGAAACTACAAATTGTGACTTTTATATAAAAGGTGAGTTTCAAAAGTGAAATTCTATAAGTTATAAGAAATTGAATAAAAAAAATATTTTAAAATAAAAATACAATTCTATTCATTTAAATTTTATTTTATTTACTAATTATCTCAAAATATAGATAAAAATTAATTAAAAAATTATTGTATTTAGTTAATAAAAAATTGAACTAAATATATCACATTGTGATCGTTGGTCAACATTGATTCTGATCAAATCGGTATTGATGCATTTGATTTTCGTTAGAAGATTCTGAGCATCTCTGAGTGGTTTTCACGAGGCATTAAATCCAAATTCTTCATTTTGCACAAGTCCCAACTTTTGATTTTTTTTTTCTGCATGTTCCAAATACATATTTCTTTTTTATCCAAGGACATTATTTGGTCATTGAGCAGGGGAAGATATTTTAGGAATTTGGCCTAATAATAATAATAATAATAATAGCTTCAGCAATATCAAACACATGCTTAAAAATGTTTTAGGATTAATCCTTAAATCTATAACTTCACAAATAACTTTTTTCACAACGAAGTTGAACTACCTCCTAAATGAACGATTCCATAAATTTCTTTTTAAGAAAAGTTATATTCTGAACTTTACCAAACACTATAAGTTAATTAAAGCTTAAGAATTTAAATCTCATAATATTACCATCCCACATAAAAAATAATTATAGTTTTAGTCTATTTATTATTATTATTATTATTATTAGTTTTAGTGAGAAGAATAATGATAACGGATGATTTTTAAAATAAAAAAATTTAAAATTTATTTTTTGTTTTTGTTGTGAACTCATTAAAGTGTTTTGGTAGATTCTTTAGCATATAAAAGCAAAGATATTTGTATTTCCCACTTTGTTCTCCATTCTCCAATTTCCATCCATTTCATCTATCTCTCACTTTTCATGTTTTGTTGATCTCACAAAGTGACATGGAAGCTGTTCTTCACCCCAAAGGGTTTCTCTCTCTTCCCACAAATCCCAAATACAGGTTCTTAAACCCATCACATGGCTTAAACCAAAGATTTTTCTCTCCAAATCCCAAAATCCTTGGTGGGTTTTCTCTAACTAATAATGGGTTGCATAAATTCAATAATTTTAATTTAAAAGCTAATATCTTTGATCAAAAGGACATAAATTTATTCATCTGCAAAGCTGAAGCTGCTGCTGCTGTTGTTGATGATGATGATGATGGGAAACAAGTTCTTGGTGAATTAGAAACTGAGAAAGCAAAGTTTTTAGGTGTTGAAGTTACCACACTCAAGAAGATTATACCTCTTGGGATGATGTTCTTTTGCATCTTATTCAATTACACAATTCTAAGAGACACAAAAGATGTTCTTGTTGTCACTGCTAGAGGAAGCAGTGCTGAGATTATACCTTTTTTGAAAACTTGGGTGAATCTTCCTATGGCTATTGGGTTTATGTTGTTGTATACAAAATTGGCTAATGTGTTATCTAAGCAAGCTCTTTTTTATTCTGTTATTGTTCCTTTTATTGCTTTTTTTGGAGCTTTTGGGTTTGTTTTGTATCCTCTTAGTAACTATATTCACCCTCAGGCATTTGCTGATAAACTTCTTAGTATTCTTGGACCTAGGTTTCTTGGTCCACTTGCTATTATGAGAATTTGGAGTTTCTGTTTGTTCTATGTTATGGCTGAATTGTGGGGGAGCGTGGTGATTTCTGTCCTGTTTTGGGGGCTTGCCAATCAGGTAATTTCATTGTTTTAGTTTTTGGTAGTCAAGTTTGTTATTAGTTCATTTTTGGTTTGGTCCTGTTCTGTTATAGTATGTCATATGATCATTTTTTATTTTTGTATCCTAAACATGTCATCTTAATATCATCATCACCATGTTGATTGCCTATTGGATTGCATTACTTCAAATTCAATTTGCTATCTTATTTGTTATATGTTATAAATTCATCTGATACAAAGTAGCTTATATTATATGGCATATGCTACTTTTTACCAAACAAACACCAAATCTTAAGTGGATAGAATGCATGCTATCATGCGACAGCCGGTTAAGATGTTGCATCCTTTCCATTTTTTTATAAAACTATTAGAAAGAGGAATTTGATGTTGGCTCTATTTGGATTAGTTTAGGAAAACTTTTCAATTAAAATAGGTTTATTGTTCTTTATGTAAGAAAACTTCTCATAGGTTTCAAGTTGTTCATCGAGGATACAAACAAGAGACGACAACATATTTTCGAACTTATATGAGAAACTATTTATTTAAAAAGTTGGTAGTTATTGGAATGTTCTTTTTTCTGTAAGTACTTGTTGAGTCATTTATCCGAACTAGCTCATTATGAAGGAGAATTCTGATATTTTTTCCCTTGCAGATAACTACCGTCGATGAAGCAAAGCGATTCTATCCACTGTTTGGACTTGGAGCCAATGTAGCCCTTGTATTCTCCGGCCGGACAGTCAAATACTTTTCCAATCTGAGGAAGACTTTAGGTCCCGGAGTTGATGGTTGGGCTATCTCTCTTAAAGCAATGATGAGCATTGTTGTTGGTATGGGACTTGTTATCTGCGTTCTGTATTGGTGGGTGAACAATTACGTTCCTCTTCCCACTCGTAGCAAGAAGAAAAAGGTACACTACTGACATGTTGATTCCATGGCTTACTTTTTTTTTTGTTTCATTATTGAATCTACTAATTGAGTTACTTAGATTACTGACAATGAAAATTCTAAAAAACTATATACTTTATGATAATATTTGAAATGACTGACATTTTATGTTGTTATGCATTATTGCAGGAGAAGCCGAAAATGGGAACAATAGAGAGCTTGAAGTTCTTGATGTCTTCAAGATATATAAGGGATCTTGCCACTTTAGTTGTTGCATATGGAATAAGCATTAATCTTGTTGAAGTTACATGGAAATCAAAGCTCAAAGCTCAAGTACTATATATATAAGTCTTTTCACTTTTGGTTTTCTTACTGATCATTTTGTTCTGCTTTTTTTTTTCCTCCCTCACACCTGAATGTTATGCAGTTTCCTAGCCCAAATGAGTATTCATCCTTTATGGGTGACTTCTCAACTGCGACTGGAATCGCTACCTTCACGATGATGCTTGTAAGCCAATTTATATTTGACAAATATGGATGGGGAGTTGCTGCCAAGATCACGCCTAGCGTCCTGCTTATGACCGGAGTTGGTTTCTTTTCTCTCATATTGTTCGGCGATCCTCTCGCGCCTGTTATTGGAAAGCTTGGATTGACTCCATTGCTAGCTGCTGTGTATGTTGGTGCCATGCAAAACATATTCAGCAAGAGTGCTAAGTATAGTTTATTTGATCCATGCAAAGAAATGGCCTACATACCCTTGGATGAAGATACCAAGGTTTGGACTCTTCTATGCAGCTTTATCATATTTATAACATGAAACTTTCAATGAAACTTTATCATATGAATGAAGATTAAAAGTTATTTAAAGGTCACCTTTAGTATTATTATATGATGGAGAAATGATATTTTTACACACAAAATTGACATATAAATCAACAATAAAATAGTTGGTTAACACAATTCAAATACATGTTTAATTATGTTCAATGGATGATCAATTGATATAACAAATGTCGAAGCTCATGAACCATTCACTGAATGTAATTAACCATAAATTTGAATGTGGTAAATCACAATTTCTAGGTGTTATGTAAAAACTATTTCAATGTGAAAAGATAAAATTATCTGCTAAATTTCTTTGTATAGGTAAAGGGAAAAGCAGCCATTGATGTTGTGTGCAATCCATTAGGGAAATCTGGTGGTGCTCTAATTCAACAGTTCATGATCCTAACTTTTGGTTCACTAGCTAATTCAACTCCATATCTAGGAGGTGTACTTCTAGTGATTGTTCTTGCCTGGTTATCAGCAGCCAAGTCCCTTGACACTCAATTTACTGCATTGCGCCGCGAAGAAGAACTCGAGAAAGTGATGGAAAGAGCTGCCGCAATGGCTAAGAATGAAGATGGAAATGGTTCTGTTGTTGCACCTTTAAATCCAGAAGCAGGTGATTACTCAACTAGTTCATCTCAACCTTCAAATACTCAAAATATTTAGATTTTAGTTTACAATTCTTTATGTAAAATTGCTACAGATAGAAAGAATAAGTACCACTATGAAAGAAGTGTTAAGATGAAATGAAACTACTTATTGTAGGTAAATATCTGCTTATACAATAAGTTTATTTTTTTGTTTTTCCTAGTCCTGTTATAACTTATAATCAATTTTTTTTTTAGTTTCTACAGATAAATGAATTTATTCTATAATTAACTTATTTTGTAAATTTTGTTTCTAATTTATGTTGAATGTTTACTATGAGTTGTTATTCTGCCCATTATTTTTGCAACCACGAAATTAAAGACTAATAAATAATCAAATAAAAGAGAAATTTTTATTTTATAAAAAAATTTAAGATTTTTTTACTTACCCTTTAAAATCTCAATCTATATTTAAAAATTAAAATAATATTAAATTGTAGTGGTTTTTTTTTTCTTCATGAACTTAATTCATGTATATAAATATAAAAAATTACAAATTTACATATACTATGTAAACTAAATTCCCTTAAACTTCGTAAACTTAGTTTAGTTAAGTCTACATAAATTCAAATGGCATAAATATATATATTAAATATGCAAATTGATTTTACTTAACTGTACATTTCTAAGAGTTTACTTAAAAAATTAGTGCCATTTTCAACATAACTGAAATCAGAATCGTCTAAGTTGAAATATAAGTGTTGGGTGGGTCTAGAACTAGTTTAGACCGAATAAATGCATATTTAATATTTCATTCGTGATTCATTAACTTAATTTAACGTTTTTGTTATTTATCTTTTTTTTTTATTAGGTTCTTTATTTTAATTTTAAATGACAATTTTATCTTTTATATTTTAAAATATCAACAATGCTATTTTTTTTTTTACAAAAATTCAAATTTTCATCAAAATTTTTAAACAACACCCATAAAATTAATTATATTCTTTAATATAAAATAAATTTCATCAAATTTGTAACTCAAATCTTCAAATAAACTTATATTTGATGTTGTTAGAAATGAAAATATGAGTTTATTTAAAGATTTAAGTTATGAATTTGATGAAATTGTATTATATTTAAGATGATAATTCATTTTATGGGGTTTGTTTGAAATTTTGTATGAGTTTTTTGAATTTTTACAAAAAATAAGAATAATATTGTTGATATTTTAAAACATAAAATATCAAATTGTCACTTAAAATTAAAATAAAGAACTAAATAAAAAAAAATTAAATATTAACTGAAATTAAGTTAAGAGAGTATAATTAGGTAATATTTACTACAACAGCCGTCAAAATTCCAATTAATGTAACGTTTCAGCTTTATGGGGTTGCAATTCATTTTGAATGTAACCGTTGGAAAAATAATAGTACTTTGAATCCAATAAATAAAACTGAAGTGGGTCCATCATAATCAGAGGCACAAATTTTTGCCTCGAAAACAACAAATGAAAGTGGGGTTCACGAGCTTTGGTGTGGCTTCTTGGCATAAAAAACATATGCAAAACTTTGACATTTACGCAACAATATTTAAAAATCATTATAAATTTTAAATTTATATCTTTTTATGTCAAATATCCATCGTCAAAATAAGTATTATTAGGTTTTTTATATTGAGTTCATTCATTATAATTTGTTTATGACTTATTGTGCTTAATGTATTACTAATATAGTGTGTATTTAAATTGATAGACTTTTTTATATCAAAATTTTCTCAACTCATTCTCTCTCACTCAACTATCGTTTATAATTTTTTTTTGTTTTTTGGTGCAAATTTATAAATTTTTGTATTTTTTATGAGATACTTGAATTTTTTTGGTATAAGTGGAATTTCTCTCATTCTTAAAATCAAGAATCATAAGCTCATGATCACTTAGACATAGACATTATTAAGAAAAAAGCAAATAAACTGTAATTAATGTTAGTTTATTATCCCTATTGGATTCCTTGATATAACAATAGCTAATCCTTCACGCAAATACACAATATATAGAGAGAAAACAAATGAGTCACTTTCAATTTTGAAGGTGTTAACAATGCTGCATCAAAGGATATTAGCAATTTGGTCTGTATCATAGGTGGTCCTATTTCTTTCTCAACAACTTTTTCCTCAAATATCACCTTGAAGGCTTCAAATATTGAAATTCATATTTTTCGTTGTACTTTATAAGGTATTAATTTCTAATTATTGACAGACTAAGATCTATATATATATCCTACATCTACGCTGACCTTGTTTAGAAACCATTTCCAAAAAAAAAATATTTGAAACTAACTTCAAAGTTTGAATGGATGGAATTAAAAAGTATAAAATAAAAATGATTAATTATGATTGTTCATATATGATTTAATGGTCAATATTTAGTCATTTTACCATCTCATATGTGTGTAATAAGCCAAATCAAAGTTCTACTTACATGTGTTTGCCACATACCAACAAAACATATATTTATTATATAGCAGCTTTTGTGATGGAAACTTCTCACCATGCATAATAACCATGTTTGGTATTATAAAAACAAGTGTGTATCAATATTATAAATATTTTCACCAATAATTTTATCTAATTTATTCACGTAAATATTATTATAGTCTTTATTAAAGTTGATTATATTAAAAGTTTTAATATATTTATTTATTTAATTTTGATCTCAGTAATTAAATAAATTATTTTTATATTTAAAATTAAAATTTTATTTTTAATTTTAATTAAAATCATAACAAAAAATATTATTTTAAAATAAATATAAAAGATAAAATTTAAAAATTTGATAGTGTTGAATTTAATACATAGTCAAACTCATTCCAAAATAATATGTTGTTCAACTATCAGTAATTTAATTTAAAATATGTTATTTTTTATTATTTTTTTCTTTCTTTGTTATCTATTTACTCTTAATAGAATGTACACACTCTATGTAAGAAAATAAAAAGAATGTACACACATTAAAGGGAAGAGACACAATAAGGTCACGACTTTCATCAATTGCAAACGTTTAGTAAGTTTGTTAGAGTGGTAAAGATTCAATTACAACAAGTGGTTAGAATGTGAAAAAGAAAAATAAGATTAGGAGAAGAGAATCTATTTTATGTGTCCAATGGATTACCTGATAGAGATTAATATCATTAAAGATTGTTGAATACTTTATATCTAAACCAATGTAATAAAAATTGAAGATTTCTTGTTAAAAAAATTTCATAAGATCAAAAAATCTACATAGTCGCATCGTTAACACATCAAATTAAAAATAACTGAATGAGAATTAGTATGATAAATTTTTAACATCTTATGTGATTTAAATACGTTTTTTTGAAGAAATTGATCTTTTTTGCTGTAACGTAATTTTATTATTGTAAATTTGTAATCTTGAATAAAAATAACCTATTTTAAATCCTCTTTGCAAATTAGATATGAGTCCTTCAATTAAGATGATATGATTGAGATTGTATGAATGTGCATTTATTTTGAGTTTATCATAATGCAAAATAAAGATAAATAAAATTTCATCTCTCAATATGACTTATTATTAAACCGAAAGTTGCTAAAGAACTTTAGTTCAACCATTTAGTTAAAGGACAGATAAATTTAACATAGCATACATCATATGAAACTATTATATAAATAGGATTATACATACAACTTCCAAGTGCCAACCAAACAAAAGAGACAACATAGAAGATAATTTCCCCTGCACTTAACACACCAAAATGAAGAAACATTGTTCTGAAGAATCATCACAAACAAGTCTAAACCAAAAATTATTCTTAGAACATTGTTGGTTTGATGATGCATGCATCCTTGACATGGATTACTTTCTCAACACTCTTTCAAACATCAAACAAAAAGGTGTTCGTTCTGACATACTTTCTTCCATCATCACTCACTATGCTTCCAAATGGCTCCCTCACCTTGAACAAACAACAAAACCTGAAACTGTCACAGCATCATGGTTAAAGAAAAGGTTCTTCATTGAAACCTTAGTTAGTGTTCTTCCACCACCACAAGACAAAGATTCCATTCCATGCAACTTCCTACTTCGTCTACTAAGAACAGCCAACATGGTTTCTGTTGAGTCAAATTACAAAACTGACCTTGAAAACAGAATTTCTTGGCAGTTAGATCAAGCTTCATTGAAAGAACTCATGATACCTTCTTTTAGTCATACTTGTGGGACCCTTTTGGATGTTGAACTTGTTATTAGGTTGGTTAAGAGGTTTATGTGTTTGGATCATGAAGGAGGTAAAACTACTACTGCTGCTTTGGTTAAAGTTGCTAAGTTGGTTGATTCTTACCTTGCTGAGGCTGCTTTGGATGCTAATTTGAGTTTGTCTCAATTTGTTGCACTTGCTGCTTCTCTTCCTTGTCATGCAAGACCTACTGATGATTGTTTGTATAGAGCCATTGACACTTATCTTAAAGTATGTTTTCTTTTCTTTCATCTTTTTAGTTTCACATTAAATTGCTTCATTTGTAGAGTTAAATCATTCTTTGTTGTTATTTCGGGATCTTATATGTTAGAACAACTACTCATTACAAAAGGTAAACGAAGCGATACAATGCAAACAATGAAACACATGTTTGGTGACGAAGTTTGGCCAAGTATGTCTAAACAAAATTTAAATATCTTCGGTGACAGATATAAAATGACGATTAGTGTTAGTTATAAAATCCCAATTTTTGTTTATAAAATCTCTCAAAATATGAACTATTTGATTTTATGTAACACATGAGATTCACATGTGTATCCACAAAAGTCCAAATCTAGATAGGACATGGATCATAAAGCTAGTTGCAATCAACATTTCTCTACATTTGTTTTTTCCTTTGTTCACATATATACTGACTGATGCATGCAAAATGTGATGTACCTATTTTGCTGAAATGGAACATAATTAATGATTACTTGAGTATTAGAAAACTCTACCTAATATAGATGTCAAAGCTTGGACTTTCCTTCCTATAGAACTATAGGTAGTGTATATTTATTACTTGTTGCCAAAAAGCACGGTAGTTTCCTTCTAAATTCAAGTAACATACACATACCATTTATAAGTAGGCCATCTTAGTAGTTAGTCTTAACACATGTTAATTAATTATAATACAATCCTATTCACTTCATGATTAAAATGCATAAAATTTTCAAGTCATGTCTGATCTAACGTGAGACTCTGGATTTATTTATTTTTGTTATAGGCACATCCGAGCGTGTCGAAGCAAGAAAGGAAGGGTTTATGTAGATTGATTGATAGCAGAAAACTCACACCAGAAGCCTCACTTCATGCAGCTCAAAATGAAAGGTTACCTGTTAGAGCTGTTATTCAGGTTATTTTCTCTGAACAAACGAAACTTAACCGTCACGTTGATTGGAGTGCCTCTTTCGGTAGTTTGAGGAGTTCGAGTGTGAATGGCGTGTTCGACACGTCAGCACGATGCCTTTCGAAGCGCGAAATGAACACACAACAAATGGAGATAAAGAAACTGAAGGAAGATGTTTATATGCTGCAAAGTCAGTGCAATGCCTTGCAAGCACAGATGGAAAAGATGGCAGAAAAGAAAAAAAGGTTCTTCAAATGGAAGAAGCTTGGTTTTAGTAAAAGTGTTGGAGAGATTGAGAATGTTGAACAACAAGAAGTTGAATCAGAATTTGGATTTGGAAAGCAAACACCTATGGACATGAAAGCTAGTTTGTCCAAAGGTAGGACTCCTCAAAAGTGGGGGAAATCACTGTCATGAAAGAGAGGCTTTTTACTTTGAATAACAACATATAAATTAAGTTGCTACATAAGTTTGTTTATTCGAGTTAAAAGTTTAGATTTTGGTAATAATGTAAGATAGAGACAACGGTATTTGGAATAAATTCAATAAAAATGTGAACATACCAATGTTTTGGACAGAATTAATTATAGTAAGGAAGTCGAAAGATTTGCCATTAAAATGATTTGCTTCTTATAATCCTTTTTTGTTTTCCATAGGAACAACCAATATAATTTTCTGCTTGTAATTCTTATAAAGGGAATGATGAATGAGGAAATTATTATAGCAGATGACAGAATTTTCAAATTTCTAGGAGAAGAGAAAAGTATGTGCTTAGCAGGACACTATCAGAAAAAGAAACCTAACTATTGCAGCCAAAACAACAAGCTGTTATCACTTATTTGATAACTGAAAAATCTTATACACAAATCAAACAATAATAGAATCAAGCCTATCTATATTTTGCACTAATATTTCTCTCTCTTTTTTTATCATGATAAGTTTTCACTCACTTATTCATCTAGCATCAATCAAATTGTAATAAAGGATCAATTAACATAAAAAGAACAAGTCCAATATGCATTGCTTTGAGCTTCAGATACTCATAGTTTCACTGCTTTCTTGATAGTCTTGATGGATGATTTCATCCCTTGAAACAAAGATGGAGATGAAGGAATTCGCCTCAAGACCTTTGCACTCTCGGATCTAAAAAGTCTTTTTGATAACTTTTTTTCTTCTTTTCTTTTTGCCATCCCTTCAAAACTACCAGCTGTTTCTTCTACACAAGCTTCTGCAGAGTAATTTTTATATTCATTAACATCATTCTCTACTTTATCTGAAACTTGTGAGGTTTTCAACTCCTTTAGTGGAAACTTCTGATTCAGCTGTTGAATTATATCTTCAGTCATACCAGAAGCACTTTCATTTGTTTCTTGTGGATAATTTGCTTCACCTTGACTCTCCTCTAAAAGCATTTGAAGCCATTTTTCTACATTCCCTTTGCCTCGCTGGTTCCTGGTTTCTTCGTCTTCCTCGACTTTTGTCTCATGAAAACCTCGGAACGAAATGCCAACGGTTCTCTTTCCTTCACTGATTTCTAGCTTCTGAAGCCTGTGCTCAATTGAGTTTTCTTCATCCAATGCAATCAATGATTTGGTATTTGTATTCTCCTCGAGCTTCTCTTCTGTGTCATTATTATTAGCTGCAATTTTCAGTTCCTCTTCATTTGCAGATAAGCCAGCTTCAGATGCCTTTTGATCTTCCTCCAACAAAACTCTAAGCTCCTTGTGAAAAGGTGTTCTTGGCCTAGGCAAATAAAGAACATTTTTACTACTTTCTTTCTCGTCTTCAAAAACAGAATCGTCTATTCTGAACCTTTTCCTTCCTTGCTCCCATTCAGGTCTAATTTGTTTCTCTATGTCATCTTTTAGTTTATATTTCTTATGAAGCTCTTTCTCAGCACCATCACAAATTGCTCTTTGAGCTTCAAGTCTAGCCATTAATGCATTACTTGCAGCCTGGTTCAATCTTACCTGTTCCTTATATATCACACTCCTGCATCAAAATAATAGTTACTTTTATAAATAACCTTTGATTTGGTCCAAGAAAATATCAATATCAACAACAACAACCAAATCTTATCACACCGAGAAGGGTATGCTACATGGACCAAATGACGTCATAATGTTTTGTCATATATAGATATAAAGAAAAGTATTCATTTCAAATTTGGTTACTGAGGCTTACTGGTGCATGGTGTCTCTGATCATCTTCTCTAGCATGGTCCTGTAAGAAGATTGTGCTTCCGCCAACCGTCTGCATTTTTCTGCCTTCCTCTTACGTTTTATGAGCGCATATTCGAGGTCTTGAATCGCAACTTTTTCTTCTTCATTCTTGAGTTTCATTTCACTCACTTCATTATCTAACTTGTGTATTTCAGCCTGCATTTTAGTAGCTTCTTCTCTTTGCTTTAAGGACTCTCTAGCCATGACAATGGCTTGGTAAGGGTTCTTAACAAAACCTGGATCTTCATTTTCTTTCAATACATTGCCTTTTGTTTTTCTTGCAGCCACTGAAAAAGATTTAGATATAACATCAATTTATAATTTTTCAATCTTCAAAATTAAGATTTATATGATTGATCATATTCATGCACTGTCACTAACCTATTGCAGGAGACATAGGCCTTGTCTTCTTATTGTGATCAAGTTGTCGTAAAGCTAATACATCGTAAGGTTCCCTTCGAGATTCGACGATTGCAGCAGGAGCTAGTCCTACTTCTTCTTTCAAACCAAAAAAGTGTTGTGGAAAAGAATGAGAATCCACTGCTTGTGAATCATGCAATTCATGATTTTCTCCTTCAGAGAACAAAAATGAAAAGCCTCTATGCCTATCATTTACAAAAGCACAAATAACACCACCTTTACCACTTGATGTTTATGAAGAAAAATTGAGAAACATACAACAAGTCTATTGAATGAAAAAACATACCTAAAGTCTGAGTTTGAAGAAGCAAAGATTGACAAAAACTGATTGACAGATATACCCAATTGGAAATCCCACCATGGCACTAGGAATTCAAGTTTATGTTTCTTTCTCTTGCAAACTTGTCGCTGCAATATCCTTAGATTGCTCAGAACAGTTAAGCCTCCCCCTACATTGTCATCCCAAATAATCAAAATCACACCATGGCCTAGTTTGTAGCTTAATCATAAATTCATAATAAATTTCAACCTTCTTTACTTTTTGAAAAGCTTTATAAACCTATAGATACACATTCATGAAAGCTATGCACCAACACATACACAACACAACCAGGACACTTACACCAACACATATATATAATAATTTAAAATAAACAGACTGATTGAATGAATTACATGAGTCAGTGTCACATCATCATGTGACATGTGTTGGACACCAGACACGTCTGCAATCCAAGGTGCAGTGCTACATAACAATGAAAAAGTTCAATGAGAGAGCCTTTTGAACTAATTTCTATTTTGTTCTTCCATAATTGCGTTGGTTTATTCAATTTGACTCCAAGTGAATTCTACACATTCTAATTCAAAGAAGAGTGACAAGAAAGTGAGAGAAAGGACTTAATTACTTGAACAAGGAAACCAATGATCAATATCCCAAGCAAGAGGAGAAGCTGAGTCCGCATGATAATACAACACATTACCATAGCCATCTACTCGAATCACCGCAGGATCAAAACCAGCATTCCTGATATTTCAAACAAAAATAGAAATAAATAAAAAAATTTAAAACAAACACAACACTTATAAAATTTAAATCAATATTTCTAAACTAAGATTAATTACATACCCAAGATGGCTGAGTTGCTTCCACAAAATACCAACAAAGATTTTAGCTTTCGTTGTTGGCTTAGCTTTTAGATCAATAATTGGAAACATCTCATCAAAAAAACTAGCTCTTTCAACCTGAATGAAAAATTAACAAATCCAACCCAGTTAAAAAAATCAATGACCCAGAACATTTTTTAATTCAAAGTTTCAATTTTTAATATAATACTAAAGAAAAAACAGAAAAATTCCAAATGGGGTACCTCATCTTCGTTCAAGGCATAAGGGAGAAAAGTGAAGGGAGGAGCATGTGTATATGGAGTGAAACCACGATCACGACAGATTTTAGCATAGGCTTTTGGGTAACCAAGGTTGTCGTTGACGACAATTTCATCGGATGTAAAACCATAATCTTCCGCCATAGTTGTTGAGTTTCAAGTGTTTGCAGTAAATGGTGAGAGAGCGTGTGTTTTTGTTTTGTTGATAAAGGACTCAACGGTCGAATTGGTATAACTTTTTTTTCAACAGAAAAGATAATAATAAATTCAGAATTGAGGTGTTACACGTAATATTAATGATTCCATGTCTTACTTGGGTAACGGTTACATGGGGGAGAGTAATAGTATGAAATTATAGTAAATGTTTTTTTTTTAAATCGAGATTTTGATGTCAAGAAGTCAAAAAAATTAAAATTTGAAGTCAAATATGACTTACCAGTTACCACTAGTTTTACTAGTTTTTGTGTGTATTTTGGAAATGCGTGTAAAATTATAAAACATAAAAAAAAATTAAAGAAAGATAAAGATCAATATATTTCTTTTGTTTTTATTTATATATTTTTTTTTATGTTTATTAAATAAAATAGAAAGTGAATTTAATTTGTCTATTTTATATGTTATGTTTCTAAAATATTATTTGTATATATTTAATTTGATTTTTTATCTTTCAAAATAAAATAATGTAATTAATAAGAGGTATATTTGAATAAATATATTTACTAAATTGAAAGGTGATTTATAATTAAGGACAATTATATATTTTGACATCAAAATAACACTTAAGGAATTTTTGGAGTACATATCATCCGGTTGCTATACAAATTTTTGCAGGACCAATGTGTCCTTGAATTTGAGATGTTTTTAGAAAAGAAACAAAAAGAGAGATTGGTTTCAATTGTTGTGGATGAGGTTTTAGATGAGATATTATTGAAATTTTAAAAATAGAAAAATATGGAAATAATTAATAAATTGGGGCCACTACACAAAAAGTCCCTTTTACCTCTCAAAAGAGTAGTGTTTTGTCCACTACTATATAGTTGTTCTTTGATGATAATTAATGGGGTCGTTGCTTGTATAAAAGTTAATGATTGCTTGAATCATGAACCATATTGTTTGTGGGCTTGTAGAAAGTGGGCCTAAGCTTGGCCCGTCGAATTTCTCATGAGAAGCCCTGTGTCCTTTGTTTGTTTGGTTTTTACCAAACTATAAATTTATCCTTAACTAAGCATTATTATTTGCTGCTATAGTTTTATTTTTGTAAGCCAATTAATATAACTTAATACAATTTTTTCACTAATTTTTACTTACTTTTGATTGAACTCTAAACTATTAAGATATCATTATTTAAAATCAGGTGATTAAAACAAACAAAAATACACCTAATAAAGCTACATAATAACAATTACACAAGTGTACTAAATCATAGTGAAAAAATTATTTTTTTATTCGCGTAAAATAAAGGCAATTAAGTTTAAATGATTTTAATAATCAAAAATAAATTACAAATGTTTAATTAACCGTAATAAAAAGCAACAAGGATTTAAACCTCTCTTCTACATTATCACGACCTCCAATTCCCTAATATATAATTGAGTTTAGGACAATCAATTAACTCAAAATCCTTTTTATCCAATATATATATATATATATATAATTCTTGAGCGATAAATTTATTAGTTCGGTCAAATAAGAATTTGGTTACTTAACTAATTCGAGAAGGTACATGTAATACTTAGAGGAATTGAAAGGAATTGAGCTACTTATATTCAATGAAATAAAAATATTGATAAAGAAATAATTACACATACGAAGACAAGTTGAATTTTCAATAACTTGTTTTTAAGATAAATCTTTGTTTTTGTTTTTGTTTTTTTGTTTTTTAATTTTTACTGTGTTTTTTTGTCTTATTTATCAAATATTCAGTGTTTAAGAAAGACTCTAAAGGTAGATATTTTGTTGAAAATTTAATAGGAATTGTAGGGTTATAGATAATGTTGCCTAACGTGCACAAAAATTGTCACGAGAATCAAGCAAATGGCGAACTAAAGGAAAGAAAGTTATTTTAAAATTTATTCTTCACCGTATTTTTTTTAATTAGATTATGCATCAATAACCCCGAAATAAACTTGTTTGATTAAATATATAAAATAAAATAAAACTAAAAAAATGTATAATTATAATAAATAAATAAATAAATCAATCAAATATATGAACACCTAATTGACTTAAAGACTAAAAAATAATTCATTTGAAAAACTCTAAATCTAACTAAATCAAATAAATTTTTTAAAAAACAAAGGAAAAAACATGATAAAAAGTTATCACTACCACATGCTGTTGCCCAAGTGGTGTCATAGTTAATGCTATGAATCCAACTTCTTTTGGTATCTGCTCTTTATGTACTTGACATTTAATATATGGCAATGTGGCTATAGCATATAAACAACATGTTGCTTCAATTGTATATGGACTAGCTTCATTACAATTGCAAAGAGAAAGTGAAGGAGTTTGTTAGAAGATACTTTGGTTATAGATAATATTTTATAGGAATTTTTCTATGTGTAGTTGTTGGGTTGACATTGCTATTTGCTCTCTCATCTTTGATATTTCTGTAAAAGTCTTCAGAATAAAATAGAAGTTTTCAAGTTAATGATGGTGTGTGTATATATAGAACACTAGTGTAAACAAAAAAAGAAAAATTAAATTAAAAAATATGCATAGGACAACTAATGTCGGTTTGAATTAAGAGAAGGTCCCCCTTTTTGAGCAATCAACTCAAATTGGTCTGCTTAACACAATGCTTTTAACTTTTAGATAAATTAAAGATTGTTATTCTTATATAGGGTAATATTAATAAGTGCCTTTAAAATACTCATTAAAAAATAGAAAAATATTTTTTTTTTAATTTCAACGTATTGAATATATACATCTCAATTTTTTAAATACTTAACATGTGTGCCAATTTTTTTTATTAGTATTTATCTATTATATTATATATATAAGACAAAATGAATAATCTGTGGGAGAGATAATAGATTTTTAGATATATTTATTTATAAAATTATATAAAATATAAACTACTAATTGAGATATAAATAAAAGTCAAAATATTGATTTTAGCTTTTATATATATTTAAAATGAAAGAAATATAAACATCTTTGATCCTATCAAG
This sequence comes from Cicer bijugum, assembly GCA_037974875.1. Taxonomy (NCBI): domain Eukaryota; kingdom Viridiplantae; phylum Streptophyta; class Magnoliopsida; order Fabales; family Fabaceae; genus Cicer; species Cicer bijugum. The sequence continues at coordinate 6,996,419 of JBBPBT010001003.1, read as the reverse complement.
ACTTGAAAAAAGATAAAAGAACTTGCAATAATGTTTTCCACTATATAACGGTCCATCCTTGCAATGATCACATGCAATAATTTTTAAATAGTAGTAAAAGTAGTACATCGTTTTATTTATATCTTTGATAAGGTATGAATTATTGTTTTTGTTTTGACAGGTGGTGAATTACAAAATTTTAACTATAAAAAATTGGAAAAAAATATAAAGTATGTTGTCTAGAAGAAAAACTTAGAGGAGGGCTAAAAAGTCTTTTTGTGATAAATAATTGAATATGGTCAAGCCACCGAAAATGACTCAAGAATTTGGATTGGTATCATGCATCAACTTGTTTATTGAATTAATTCCATTAAATCATGTGAGACAGAAAAGTACTAAACATAAATTGTAAGACCTTGCCTTAACAAAACCGCAAAATATATTATGGATTTAGGCTGCTTTTTTTTGTGAAAATATTTTTTTATAACTCTTTTATATATAGGTAATAAGTAATACTTTTGTTTACTTGTGAGTTGTGATTAATTTTTACAGAGATTTATTAGATACATAAATGTCGATTATCTATAAATAAAATAAAATAAAATAAAATATATATTTCTATGTTAGATAGGACTTTGACCAATTTGTAAGACTATCAAACCAAGTGCTTTTTCTTCCATCCAGAAACAAGTGCAATTTTTGTATTGGACCAAACAAATTAAATAATACGCCACTTGGTGTGACATGATTGTGTTATTTATGGATCTCAATCAAACGTATATTATAATATATTGTATCTGGATTAGCTGTATTTATTTAATTAAAAAAACAATGATGTTGCTTTCAATTGAAACCAGAGTTTACTATCCTAATGTATACTAGTTTGTTCTCAATAAATTATATTAAAAATACTAATTATAAATATATAAATTAACGGCAGTAAATGACATGTTTTTCAAATGCAAAAACAAAGCTGTGTGATTCTTATAAGGTTTTAATTGAACAAAATATGCCTGCATTTAGATTGACTTGTAAATAATTTAGTTAGATTTAACAATTTGTCATAGTATTATGATCAATTTATGAAAATATTTTAAGATATGTTTTTAGGCTTTTGTTAACTTTTATGAAGAAAGAATATTATAAATTTATTTGATTTTAACTCTCCAGTACTCAAAAGAACAAGACTGAACAATTTAGATTGAAATTAAATAAAAAATAATTTTAACTTAAATTAATTTGAAGTCAAGATCTCCAATTATTGTCAATAAACTACTTTTATTTTTATTTTTTATGATCTAATAAACTATTCATAATAGCTT
>JBBPBT010001003.1:6966073-6984898 GCA_037974875.1 Cicer bijugum | reverse complement strand
TTAAAATATCATTGTAAATATTTCATCTATTTGATAAAACTTTTTTTGGATAATAAAATTTTAAAAAATAATTAAAATAAAAAACAATATTGAAAATTTCTTTATAAAATATTTTTGAGAGAATATTAAATAATAAATGTCAAAAATAAAAACTTTTTAAGTTATATTAAAAAATACCTTTAAAAGAATTATTTTTAAATTATTGTTTTTAATAGATAAGAAATGATTCTAAGTTAACTTCTCTTACTTTTAAATATATTTTTATAAAAATCATTTTTTAAAATTAAAGTCAACTTAAAAAAAAAAAATCTATAACAAACATATCCATCTACCAAGAGATTTGCCTATCTGTTCGATCGTTAGCGCTTTTTTCTGCGGAAATTAAGTAATGAGCGGTTGCAAGTGCTATTTATATATATACATAATATTAATCTCAATTCATAATTTAATAGAAATTGAAAAGAGAAATTTATGTGAACAGTAACATTAATTCCAGAAGAATAATTGTTGCATCCATCATCTTTTATCTCTACCGGAATTAATATTACTGTTCATATAAATTTCATCGTGTAATGATTTTGGTATCAGAGACTAGATCAGATAATTAAGGTTTTGTACTTTATGCTATGATTTGTTATTTGTTTTTGATTGTTTTCTTGGAAATTATAATCCGGTTATTTACTGGAAAATTTATTTATTTATGGTTTTGCTTTCAGAATTTTGATTTTGGTTCGTGGTAGATACAGGTTTTGGACCACATACCAATTCAATGAAGTAGGATCCAAAACTATGAAAATTAATTTGTTAATATGAGTTTTTTTTTCTTCTTCTTTTGCTACGACATTGTATGATGAATTGGGTTTTGAGAGAACAACAAAGATGTCTCAAATATGATCAAATTTTATCAACCTTCATTAGCGGTTAAAAATATGTTTTATTCCATATAAATTATTCTGTAAGCAATTCTAGTTTCTATATTCGAAGTTTGATATTTAAGTCTATTTTTATCATCTTGAGGTTATGATATTTACAAAATTCAGATTTAATTCAATTCATGATCTAAAAATGCTTTTATATAATGATAATGATTGAACCTTCACAGTTTTTTTTACTAAGATTGAACCTTTACAGTTGGTGATGGTATTTGAAATTTATTTTACTATATTTTATGCTTAAATTAAAGAATCTTAATCATACATTCCACAGCTAAGCACATTTTCATATATTCATAGTTTTAATAAAGTAAGCATTAAAATTTTCTTCCCAAATTTTAGAAAGGGGTCAAGGTCCTTCTAGGCGATTAATTTGTTTGAATACAAAAAAAAATGTCAAACTGCTGAATGCTTTTTTGGGTCAATATAACCTATAACTAACTGCACGTGTGTTTTATTTTACGTTAAATTTTATATTCTAATAAAATTATTAAAACAGAAAATATGTAAATTTTATTTTTTTTTTATTTTGTTGTTATCTGTCGATGTATTATTTTAATTTTAATTAATGAACATATATCTACAAATTAACAACCTCAATATTAAGAGAATATTACTTGATTTGAAATTTGTTTCTTCCATCAATATTAGTTATCTCAAACTCAACGAATTTCAATTTTTATTCAATATTATGCTCTGTCTTCAAGATGAATGTAAAATTTAAGTTACAGATACTTTTATTTTTATAGAGTAAACATTTTTTTTAGAAAAAATTATTTTTATTATTGATATATTTCTGTGTGACATATATACTAATTTATATCATTAATTATTTTAAATATTTTATTAATTATTAAAATATAAATTATTAATCACTTATTTAACCTGCCAATTTAATATTGCAATTATATATATTTTAATAATTAATGAAGTATTATAAATAATTAGTGATATAAATGATATGTTGTATTAAAAAAAATTACTAAAAAAGATGCTCAAAAAATAAATCAAAGTAGTTGTGTTCCAATATGGATATTCTCTTATTTGTTTTTATCTTTATTTCTTATTTTATTGTGTTTCTTTCTCTATTATTTTTTGCTGAATAACGCCAACACTAGCCACCTTGTTTGTTTTATTCCTACAATAATTCATAAGTATTTAATTATTTTTCTTTCTTTATTGTTTTTTGTTAAATAACTCTAGCAAGTTGGCTTAGCTTCCTTGTTTTAATTGAGTAGAAAAAGGTCACCTTGCTTATAATAGTAATAAAGGAGCTTCCATCGCCATCATCATTCATCATCAAATATTTTTTAACAAAAATAATAATAGATATTTTTTAAAATAAAAATAACAATAAATATTGAACGGTGAATAAAACCCATAATTATTAAACTCAATTTTAGTTCTTTTTAACCCACGTTTAAACTTAACCAAATTTCCTTATAAATATTAATGGACACCTTATTACTATAAGTCTATAAAGTTGTACTATGATTTGTATTCTTTAAATGGTTTCTTTCTTTTAGGGATGACAATTAGACCCAGACCCAGTGGGTACCCGCAAAAAAAACCCACAATGGGTAGGGTAAAAACCCGCATAATGGGTATGGGCACGGGTACGAGTAATTATCCGCAAAATTAAGCGGGTATGGGTACGGGTACTATAGTACCCGCCCCGCACCCGCATTTATATAAATATATTATTTATTTATTATATTAATATTTAGTTTAATTAATTGTTTTTCTTTAGGTTTTAATATTTATTAATATCATTGGACCATTATAATATTTATAATCAAATTAAAAGATAAACGTTTGCAAACTTTTTAAGAATTTGATTATGATGAATAGTTATAATTGTGACTTTATAACTAAGAATTATATCTTATTAATTGTGTCTTTATAATTATACTTTCAACTTATAAATTGTTTTTACTGGTCTCAAATAATATTGTCGTAAGACTTGTAACTTCATAAAATATTATCATGGATATTTGAATGTGTATTGTAACAAGTGTTCACTTGAAATATTTTGAGTTATAAAATATTTTGGTTTATAATATTTTATGATTTGATTTATGATATTTGGATAATTTTTAAATGTGTAAATACCACATATAGTCCCTTAACTTAATTTCAGTTAACGTTTTAGTCTTTTATCTTCTTTTTTTCCCCCCGATTTAGTCATTTATTTTAATTTTAAGTGACAATTTGATCTTTTATGTTTTAAAATGTCAACAATTTTATCCTTATTTTTTGCAAAATTTCAAAAAATTCATTAAAAATTTCAAACAAAACACGTAAAATTAATTATCATCCTCAATATAATGCAATTTCATCAAATTTATAACTTAAATATTTAAATAAACTCATATTTTTATCTCTAACAACATCAAATAAAGAATGACAAATATGAGTTTATTTAAAGATTTGAGTTACAAATTTGATAAAGTTTATTTTATATTAAAGAATATAACTAAATTTATGAGTTTTGTTTAAAAATTTTGATGAATTTTTGTAAAAAAAATGATAACATTGTTAATATTTTAAAACATAAAAAATTAAATTGTCACTTGAAATTAAAATAAATTACTAAATCGGGAAAAAAAGATAAAGGACTAAAACGTTAACTGAAATTAAGTTAAGGGACTATAGGTGGTATTTACCCTTTTTAAATTTAATCACAAAATAACATTTATTTATCGATTTATTTTAGTTAAAGTGTGGGTAATGGGTATGGGTACGGTCACTTAGGTACCCAGAGGGTAAGGGTACGAGTATTAAAGTTGATACCCAAGAGGGTACGGGCACGGGTATGAGTATTTTTTTAAACTGCGGGTATGGGTACGGGTACTATAGTACCCTACCCAAATCCTACCCATTGCCATCCCTACTTTCTTTCCTTTCTGTTTATATTTTAATACGGTATTGATATATGGTGTCTACAAATGTATCCAAAAAACAGTTTTTTCTTTTTAATTTGATTTACAAGTTTTTTTGTTAAGAGTGATTTTTGTAAAATTAATTTGATGAATTTTATAATTATGGGAATCAATTCACTCTAGGAATTATTTTTCTTAATGTCAAATTTAAATCATTTAATAACTCTTCGAAGACTATTTTTTTATTAAAAAAACCATTGGTTAATATTAACCAACCGAGTTTTTGAATCAACTATTGGTTAATATTATATCATCTTAACTATAATGCATATAAAATATTATTTAAATTAAATATTTGTAACTATATAATATAATATTCAATATTTTTAAAATATCTTATCAATTGAATCAATCTTATCAATAAAATTAAATATTTTAAAAAAGTTATTTTAAAAAATAAATTTAACAACTAAAATAATTTTTTGCCTTAATTGCACTTTTAGTCCTCTTATTATAGGTGAATCTCGGAAATAGTCCCTCCATTTTATTTGTCCCCAGTTTTTGTCTGCAAATAGAATTTGAGTCCAAATCATTATGAATTGTCATTTGTTTAATGATGTGTCAATAAAAGGGTGACGTGGTAGACGCCTCTGTGGATTAAAGTCATTAATATATTATTTTTATTAAAAAAATACAATTTATATTTTTGAAAATTATTATTATAATTGTGACACTTTTAAAATAATTCTCAAAATTAAGTTAAAAAAATACCTAAAATCATGAACCCTAAACAGAAAAAAAAAAATCAAAATGAAATGAAATCGTGAACCCTAAGCAGTGTGAACCAGCGTGAAATCGTGTTCAGATTCCCTTTTCATATGTGTTCTTTTTCTTCTTCATCCTTTTCATTTGTTTCACTTGTGTTCGTCCTTTGTTCATCTTCCATTTTCATCAGTGTTGGTTTTATTCTGCTAGTTCAATTATGGTTCTAGTTTTATTCTGTTAGTTCAATTATAGTTCAGTGCTGGTTTTAACATTAAGTTCTAGTTCAGTTATGTTATAGGTTATTAACATTCAGTTTTGATTTTGACATGAGTGAAATAGATGAAAATGATGAAGAAGAAGAACCCAGATGAAAAGGGAAGATGAACAACAATGAAGAAGAAGACGAAATCGGATGATGATGATGAAGAAAAGAGAAGTGGTCGATTTTGATGAAAATGGTTCACAAACTGCTGCTTCTATTGAATTGGGGTCGTTTTATGATTTAGAGTTCACGCTGTGAAACGATGAAAATAATGAAGAAGAAGAACCCATATGACAAGGGAAGATGAACAAAGTTCACGAACTACTACATCTGTTGAATTGAGGTTGTTTTTTGATTTAGGATTCTCGTTGGTTCACGATGCTTTTGATTTTGATCTGTTTAGGTTTCATGATTTTAGGTGTTCTTTTTTAACTTAATTTTGACAATTATTTTAAAATAGTGTCATAATTATAATAATAGTTTTTAAAAATATAAATTATATTTTGTATTCAGAAATTATCTATAATAGGGGACTAAAAGTGCAACTAAGCCTAGTTTTTTTATCTCATAAATAAAGTAGTTGTTGTTTTCGAGTTTCAGAAAACTATTTAAAAATTACAATTTATGCCATCGAAAAAGAAAAAAAGAAAATTGGGAAAACATCAACTTTAATGTATTTTTCACAATAGTTTGAGGATGACATCTATTTTATAACTAATGTGAGACTTTAATATTTACATAGTTAAAAACTACTCAAAATATGAGAGTTTTCTCCAATGTATAATTTAAAAAAAAAATTATTTCCAATGCGAGACTTGAATTTAAAAAACATATTTCTTTTCACTTAAATTTACAAAAAATTATTTATTTTTAATGTAAAACTTAAATTTTAAAACACATTTATTTTTACTTAAATTTATAAAAAAATATTTATTTTTAACATGAAACTTCAACAAATTTTTAAATTAACGCAATAAAATAGTTATGTTCCAATAGTAGTGATCGTAAACACTATTTTAAAATTTATGTAAAAACTGGAAATTTATAAATGTAAAGACAAACAACATAGATATTTTATCTCTTGAATTAGATATCAACGAACAATATCAATTGAAATCCACGTCATTTATTATAAAATAATATAAAGTTCCAGAACCCGTGCCCTTAAATAGTTGGGTAGACCTATATTTTAGCATTTAATGTAAAACCAGCTAAGAGGATCTTTCCTTCTTTTTATTTTTATATTATTTTTTTTGTTATATGAAAGAATGTGGAAGAAGCATAGTCCTCCTTCTTTGACCATCATCTAAAATCAATTTCCCTCGTGTTCTTCTAGTATTCTTTTTTTTTTTTTTTTATCAAATAAATAATTCCAAATTAAAACATTTTAATTTCAACATTTGACTCCTCATCGCAGCCTGTTTCTTGTAATCAAAGGTAGCACTATAAATACAAACATGTCTTCCCTTTCAACATTCATTTCAATTGCCATTAACACGAACCTTAATACTATTATTTTTTTCATAAATCATTCTTTTATTCTTTCTCTGTGTTCTACAATCCCTTTAGTAAGTTGTTTGGTTTCAATTCAAAATAACAACGTTGACTTGAAAATAAGAACAAACGAGCTTGCATTGAAGGTGTTTGATATTGGAGCTGTTAGAAAACAGCAAAAATGGAAGGAACTGATATATATAGAGCAACTAATAGTTTAAGAGCGAGAAGTTCAACTGTTTGGAGAAACAGTGGTGTTGAGGTTTTCTCAAAGTCGTCTCGTGAAGAAGACGATGAAGAAGCTCTTAAATGGGCTGCACTTGAAAAACTACCTACTTACAACCGTTTGAGAAAAGGGTTGTTGACTACTTCTCATGGTGCAGCTAATGAAATTGATGTCACTGATCTTGATTTTCAAGAAAAACAGAAACTTTTGGAGAGGTTGGTTAAGGTTGCTGAAGAAGATAATGAAGGGTTTTTGTTGAAACTCAAGGAACGAGTTGATAGGTAACTATTGTTGAAGTAATTTTGCTACATTGATTTCTTTTGTTATTATTATTCTCTCATAACTCATCATGCTTTGTGTTTTTGTTTCTAATTATAGAGTTGGACTTGATCTTCCAACAATTGAAGTTCGATATGAGCACTTGAAAATTGATGCTGAAGCTTTTGTGGGAAGTAGAGCTTTGCCTAGTTTCATTAATGCTGCAACTAATGTTGTAGAGGTAATTAATTAAGGACAGATCAGACATTATATATGCTTCATAAAATATGGTTGATGGTTTTTCTGTGTTCTGTTTTGATATTGCAGTTGAGCCTCACAAGTCATAATCTTTCTTTGTTATCAGGGTTTGTTGAATGTGCTCCATATTGTCCCAAGCAAAAAGAGACATGTGGCAATTCTTAAAGATGTTAGTGGTGTTATTAAACCTCGAAGGATGACACTACTTTTAGGTCCTCCTGGTTCAGGAAAGACCACACTACTTTTGGCTTTATCAGGAAAGCTTGATCCAAGTCTTCAGGTGAATTAGATCTCCCTTTAATATCATCATTATCATATAATTCATTAGTACAAAGATGGTAAACTTTAATGTTTAAATTTATCTAATTTGGTTACTTATGTTTAATTCATACAGCTAACTGGGAGTGTGACTTACAATGGACATGGACTGAATGAATTTGTACCTCAAAGAACTGCTGCTTATATCAGCCAGCATGATGTTCATATCGGAGAAATGACCGTGAGGGAAACCTTGGCTTTCTCCGCAAGGTGCCAAGGAGTTGGATCGCGTTATGGTTAGTCAATTTTTACCAGTTCAGATTTACCACCTTGTGAATGTTTTCAAAATCTAATTTGGTATACGGATAAAGCTTAACTTGTTATTATTTTTTGGATCCATAGACATGCTATCTGAGTTGTCTAGAAGAGAGAAGGCAGCAAATATCAAGCCTGACCCAGATATTGATGTCTACATGAAGGTATACATAAAGAAGCTATTATCAATCTTGAAATAGTAATTAGATATGCTTTACTTTCTTTTCATATCTAATTGTATTTTGATATATAATAGGCAATTGCAACTGAAGGTCAGAAGTATAGCATTTCAACGGATTATGTACTCAAGGTAATACTAAAATGCAGTTCAATAATTAGTTGTATCCTCTCATAATGGTTAGATCTTTAAGAATGTTTGACTTTAATAATAAGTACTTATCCTCTCATAATACTAAAATGTGATTAATATGATTAATTGCGATTGGTTAACAATGTAAAACTTTTTACAGTAATAGTATATCAAAATTAAACTCATATTTCATTTTTGATCGGTTGATCCCAATTAACATTGACCTTCCATAGGCTCCTATCATGATTTTCATGCCATGCATAATAAAGTTATGTTTCACGTTGTATGTTGAATTTCTTCTTATAAGCCAAAAGTATTCAGGTTTATGTTGTATAATTTTGCAGATATTGGGTCTGGATATATGTGCTGATACCATGGTGGGAGACGAAATGTTGAGGGGTATCTCTGGAGGACAAAGGAAGCGTGTCACTACAGGAGAGATGTTGGTTGGACCTGCGAATGCATTGTTCATGGATGAGATATCTACTGGACTTGACAGCTCCACAACTTTTCAGATCGTGAGCTCCCTGAGGCAATATGTTCACATTATGAATGGCACTGCAGTTATATCATTGCTCCAGCCAGCACCTGAGACTTACGATCTTTTTGATGACATTATCTTAATCTCTGATGGCCAAGTTGTGTACCATGGCCCTCGTGAATATGTTCTCGACTTTTTCGAATCAATGGGTTTCAAATGTCCTGAGAGGAAAGGTGTTGCTGATTTTCTTCAAGAAGTAACTTCAAGAAAGGATCAAGCACAGTACTGGGTGCGCAGAGACCAACCATACAGATTTGTAACTGTTACTCAATTTGCTGAGGCATTTCAATCATTCCATATTGGTAGGAAACTTACTGAGGAGCTTTCTGTTCCATTCGACAAGACAAAAAGCCATCCAGCTGCTTTAACCACCCAAGAGTATGGTCTTAACAAGAAGGAGCTCTTGAAGGCTAACTTCTCAAGAGAGTATTTGCTCATGAAAAGGAATTCGTTTGTTTACATCTTCAAGCTATCTCAGGTTGGGACTCTTTATGTAAATAAGTTAACAGATACTCTTTTTCATTTATGCAGTCATAATTATGATATTTTTTACTCAACATTTTTCCCATGTTTTGTTTTTCAGCTTTTTATCATGGCATTGATAGCAATGACACTGTTTTTCCGGACTGAGATGCATCACAATAATCAGGACGATGCGGGTGTTTACGCTGGTGCTTTGTTTTTCACACTAGTGACAATTATGTTCAATGGAATGTCCGAGATTTCTATGACCATTGCTAAGCTTCCTGTATTCTACAAGCAAAGAGACCTTCTCTTTTATCCCTCATGGGCATATGCTATTCCTTCATGGATTCTCAAGATTCCTGTTACAATAGTTGAAGTTGCGCTTTGGGTGTTTCTCACATACTATGTTATTGGATTTGATCCAAATATTGGGAGGTAAAAGAAGTTGCTTTTATTCGCTTTTGAGGATGTGATATTGAATTCTACTTATACTAACTAGTTTGCATTTGCATGTTACTTATGATGTGATGTCTTGAATTTTGGGCAGGTTTTTCAAGCAGTTCCTTATACTGTTTTTCATGAGTCAGATGGCTTCTGGATTGTTCCGAACCATTGCAGCATTGGGTAGAAACATGATTGTAGCAAACACATTTGGGTCCTTTGCAGTTCTCACACTTCTTGCATTGGGTGGCTTCATTCTCTCAAGAAGTAACTTAAATTCACTAACACATTTTAATTTTAACCAAAAATAAATAAATGTTGTATTGAAGATGTTGTTAGATTTATTTTATTTATTGTAATGAAATGAAACCTTAACTAATTAATGCTTCTCGAATTTTATTTCTAATGTAACAGAGGATATCAAAAGCTGGTGGATTTGGGGTTACTGGATCTCACCTTTGATGTATGGGCAGCATGCTTTGATGGTCAATGAATTTCTTGGGAACAAATGGAAGCACAATGTAACTTCTTGAGCTTGCTTGCAACTTTATATTTCATCTACTTTTGATCGAGAATATTACAAGCCTAATCTATTTTATACTTAATTATAGGCTACTTTTGATTTGGGAAAATTATATCTCGAGAACCGTGGGTTCTTCCCACATGCATATTGGTATTGGATAGGCATTGGTGGATTGGTTGGTTTTGTGTTCCTTTTCAATGCGATGTTTGGAGTGGCTCTTGCTGTACTGGGCCCATTTGATAAACCTCAAGCTACAATAACTGAAGATTCAGAAGAAGTTGTCGAAGAAGTTGAATTACCACGCATAGGTGAGCTATTTTGATTATATGCACATCATGCATGAGCAAATTCTAGGTGGCAAACATAGAGTAACTCATCATATAGCTTTAGTAGCTGAACATTTTTTCAATTATCTTTCAGAAAGTTCAGGAAGAGGCGATTCTGTTACGGAGTCCAGCCACGGAAAGAAAAAGGGAATGGTTCTTCCATTTGAACCACATTCTATCACTTTTGATGATATTGTATACTCTGTTGACATGCCAGCGGTAAGTAACAACAAAAATGATATATTCAGCATTTAGGTTTCTAGCTTGACTCTTATTTCAATCTAATATATAATTTGAAACACTAACTCTTTTGATTTCTCAACTGGCAGGAAATGAAGGAGCAAGGTGTTCAAGAGGACAGATTAGTGCTTTTGAAGGGCGTGAGCGGCGCATTTAGGCCCGGTGTTCTCACAGCTTTGATGGGTGTAAGTGGAGCTGGTAAGACAACTTTGATGGATGTTCTGGCCGGTAGGAAAACCGGTGGATATATTGATGGAAGCATCAAGGTTTCTGGATACCCTAAAAAGCAAGAAACATTTGCTAGAATCTCTGGCTACTGTGAGCAGAATGATATCCATTCACCTCATGTTACAGTTTATGAGTCCTTGCTTTACTCAGCATGGCTTCGTTTACCTTCAGGAGTTGATTCCAATACCAGAAAGGTTAGTTAGTAATTGTAGCACATAGGAACTATGCTCTTTTAATTTTCCTTTCCCCTAATGAAAAGTTTAAGCTATTAGAGGTTTATTGTTTTAACTTTATCGGAAATCGCAAATGGTTACAGATGTTCATTGAGGAAGTCATGGACCTGGTGGAGCTGAACTCATTAAGGAACTCCCTGGTTGGTTTGCCTGGTGTGAGTGGCCTCTCAACTGAACAACGGAAGAGGCTGACTATTGCAGTTGAACTAGTGGCTAATCCATCTATAATTTTCATGGATGAGCCTACTTCTGGTTTAGATGCAAGAGCAGCTGCAATCGTTATGAGAACTGTAAGGAACACGGTGGACACGGGAAGAACAGTTGTGTGTACCATCCATCAGCCTAGCATTGACATATTCGAAGCGTTTGACGAGGTATGTAGAGAATGGTGATAATAAATAAATTAATGACGGATAAAGGCTACCTTTGATAACTTTTTCCTCTCAATTTGAGTTGAATCTGACATATTATTTGTATGCAACTCTAGCTATTCCTCATGAAGCGTGGAGGACAAGAAATATATGTTGGGCCACTGGGTCGCCATTCTACTCATCTGATCAAGTATTTCGAGGTAGGTTCCTACTCAAGTGGACGACTCTTACTTCTTAATTGTAATTACTAAATTTTTCAAATAACTTTCATTTTACAGAGCATTGAAGGGGTGAGCAAAATCAACAACGGATATAACCCAGCAACATGGATGTTGGAAGTTACAACTACAGCACAAGAACATAATTTGGGAGTTGACTTTACTGACTATTACAAAAATTCTGATCTATATAGGTAAACTAATGCATATAGATATTAATCTATAAATAAACTATAGTAGCAGTTGCTGTCATGTTTGTTTTCTTAATTTGCATCATGCTTAAATTGTTTTCTATGGCTCTTTAGGAGAAACAAGCAGCTTATACAAGAATTGGGCCAGCCTGCTCCTGGTTCAAAAGATCTTCATTTCCCTACACAATTCTCGCAGTCTTTCTTGGTCCAGTGCCAAGCCTGCTTATGGAAACAACGTTGGTCATATTGGCGTAACCCACCATACACTGCTGTGAGGTTTTTCTTCACTACATTCATAGCCTTGATGTTTGGAACAATTTTCTGGGACCTTGGTGGCAAACAGTAAGTCAAGCTATATTTAATTAGAAAAAAGTTTATATTATTTACCTAACAATATATTTTGTTATCTCTATATCTATTTACACTGGAATTCTAATTCCATTTGTTGACATGCAGCTCAAGTAGACAAGATTTGTTGAATGCTCTGGGTTCAATGTATACTGCTGTTCTCTTCCTTGGAGTACAGAATTCTTCTTCTGTGCAGCCAGTGGTTGCAGTTGAAAGAACTGTATTTTATAGAGAAAAGGCTGCAGGAATGTATTCTGCCTTACCCTATGCATTTTCACAGGTAACTATAATCATTGTTTAATCTACTGACATTATTATTACTTACTTTAGTTTGCAAACTATAAATTCTCGTATTAACACCTCGATTTTTGTCACAGATTTTGGTAGAGTTACCTTACGTCTTTGCCCAAGCCGTGACTTATGGTGTTATAGTCTATGCCATGATCGGATTTGAATGGACCGCAGAGAAATTCCTTTGGTATCTATTTTTCATGTACTTCACATTGCTCTACTTCACCTTCTATGGTATGATGGCTGTGGCAGTGACACCAAATCACCATGTTGCTTCCATTGTGGCTGCTGCATTTTATGCAATTTGGAACCTCTTTTCAGGATTCGTCGTCCCGAGACCCGTAAGTATAGAGTACATTGCGAAAGAATGTTTCAGTGGATATAAAATTATATGTATGTTAACTCTTATTTTTCTTCTTCTTACCTTTTGATACCAGAGCATTCCAATATGGTGGAGATGGTACTATTGGGCTTGTCCAGTTGCTTGGACCATTTATGGATTGGTTGCATCTCAATTTGGAGATTTAACAACTGTTATGACGTCGGAAGATAAGGATGTGAAAACTTTCCTTGATGAATTTTATGGTATCAAACATGATTTCATAGGAGAGTGTGCAGTTGTGGTCGCTGGAATTGCTGTCGCCTTTGCATTTATTTTCGCTGTTGCAATCAAGTCCTTCAACTTCCAAAAGAGATAGATTGTACTCTTTCTCCAACAACAAGGATTCTTTGTATTTTGAATTTTTTTTCCGCAGGTTTTCCTTTACCCGTATAGTTTTTGTATCTATCTTCCATGCAGTACTTGCTTAGGAATCTTATTTTACTCTACTGCCAATTTGCAGCTTCTTTTGATAAATGTACAAGCATATGAATGAGATAATAATTTTGTTTTAATTTGATTATTCATTAAAAAAATTGGGGCCTTTCTTTTATAATCACTTGAATTCTTAATTCTCTATTCCTTCTCTTGATAATTAAATATTCATCCTTAATGCTGGATTTGCATGCAAGAAGATATGACTGAGCTGTGAATGTACCAAAATGATGCGTATGCAGTGTTATTCCTCACCAACTAGTATTTTTCTAATAAAATTTTATTCCCCGACTAAGTCATATGTTAACACTAATCCAAATGATCTTTGCTATGTTATACCCCAGAAGGAAGTGGCTAGTAAATAGTATTTAATAGACAATAAAAATGAAATGCATGTAAACATTATTAACATTAAGATTTATGAGATTTGAGTGTTGTCAAGACAATGCTAGACATATAAAAGTGTCTTCAATTCTAGGCTGCATCGTTTCTAAGACTGTGGTCTTTGTGACTTGACTTAAGGGAAGTTCAAGTATGAAGTTCCTGCTTAGTGATCCAACAATTATGTTTTGGTTTCGATGATGGCTCATACAATCCCTTTTTTTTTTTAGGTTGGTCGATACAATTCTAAAATGGAGAGATCTCACGGGTAGTTAAGTGTGAAATTGTGTTTAATTTAAGTCGATGAGTGTCTTAAAGATAATGGGATGATGAAATGTTAGTTAGTAAAGATGTATTTTTGGACATAATGAAAATAATTTTTTGACATTTTTATTATTTTTAAAAATTTAAATAATTGTTCAATTCAAAATTCGCTTATCTCTTTATTAAAACAAATAAAATAAAAGAAAATATTTTCACAAGGTGAACACCCCTTGGGAATTTCTGTTTCAAACTTCTTTTTCTTCTAATAAACAGACCAAGGTCCAAAAAGCTGGTCAATTTATTTTGAATTGTTGAGACTTTCTTCTTCCCACTCAATGCGGTCTAAATTGACTAATTAATAGATGTACTTTTACAACAACAAAAAAATATTCGGATTGATTAATCAAACGATATATTTTAATGGTTTTTGAATACAAAGAAAATGAGAGACAAAAATAACTTAAATTATTTCCTTCTAATCGTTAATGTAGAATTAAATTTATTCCTCTAATATCCTCCGGGTTGACCAATACGAAAATATATTTTGACAAATTGCTCAATCTTAAGAGATTTTGAGAACATAGGAGCCATGTATGATTTAAAAGCCCAGGACCATCATGCCAATAAAGTTTATTTTCCCTTTATAAACAAAAGTTTAATAAAAAAAACCATAAATTAAAAACATATATCAAAAGTTTAATAAAAAACCATAAATTAAAAACATATATCAAAAATTTAATAAAAAAACCATAAATTTAAAATATATTTCGCCGTTGCCGGGGATCGAACCCGGGTCACCCGCGTGACAGGCGGGAATACTTACCACTATACTACAACGACCTCTTGTCCTTTCTTCTTTCCTAGGTTATATATAATAGTATCGTTTCTTAGATAATAATTTTCATTGCAATTTGTTTATATTTGTGGGGCTATGTTTCAAAGTCATTTTTCTTTTTTTAGTCATCAATGTGATTTTCTTGATATTAAAAAAAAAAATGTAAAATTTATTCCAATGACTTTGTTTCGTATTCTATTTTTTGATTGAGTTGAGATGTACTACTTAAAAAGTGTATAGAAAATGTGATTTCAAATTTATTGTATGATCAATTTCACAATTACTAAAATTAGCATTTTATGTACTATTTATCAACCATGTTTTCCGTGGAGGAAATTACTAGCTTTGTATTGTCCCTTTTCTTATGCTACTTGTATGTGACAAGTTAATTGAGGATTTTAGGCCACTTATAATAGGACATTTTTTTATTATTGCTTTTAAATGGAAATGAATTAGATTTGGTTGCCTTAGTTAATTGAGATATGCCGTTCCATTTGTGGTATAGGAAAAAAGCTAAATCATGTAGCCTTGTCTTTTGGTCTCTCATCAATTCATAGCTTCTTCAATCACTTTGCCATATATAGCTTTTAGCTAGGCTTATTGGATAACCTCCTAGTAGACATTGCTTCTTGAATCAGATTCAATTGTACCACTAATTATGTAATTGGTTCATAAATAAACACATCAACTTCCATTAACTATTTTTTATTTATTTATATTTTGTTACAACTTTTTTGGATATATATTATGTTACAATTTTAAGTGTTTTTTTTTTAATGAGAGTGTGCCTTATAAAACATTAAAACCTAGGATTAAATAAATACTTTCACCCAAAAATTGATTTAAATTATTTTTGAAAAAGTTTATTTGTATGTTGCATTATAAATAGATTTATTGTTTATGTGAGAATTGTAGAATCTTAAGTCTTAAAGGTTAAGATTATTTTCTTGAATTTAAGCACTTTAGATCGATAACTCATGCTTAAGAATAGACATTTAGAAAATAAGTTCATATAAACATCTCTTTTAATACAAGGACACAAATATATATAGTATAATATTGAGTTTCAAAACTTAAAAAATATGAGTGAATTTTATTTATTTATTTTTCAATTGATACAAGTAAATTTTAATAGTTGGAAAAATATCCAAATATGAAATCAGAAATAAAAATATTGCTTAACCTCCTAATATGAAATCAAAAATAAAAATATCTAAATATCTCACTATTCTACACTTAACTAGTTGGAAAAATTTACATCTATTTTTTTTTAATTGAGTCTAGAATTTAAATCTTCATTCTCGTCTGCGATGAGATTCAAGTTTCTTTACCCGCACACACACTCATTCATATACATAAAATAATAAATTTAAAAATCATAATTATTATAATTAATATATTAAAACAATTATTACTAGTATACAATAATAAAATAAAAACATTAAAATTATATTTTTTATGGAGAGAAGATTATGATTTTTAATATTTAAAAAATATTAAATGTATTAAATATGTAGATGTATTTAAAATTTTAAAATGACAATAATATTACTAACGGGTGGGTTGGATATGAACACCCTTAAACTTGTCCCTGCCTTCAAATTTTAATTTCGAAAAAATCCATACCCAATCAAAAATAGATTTTCTAAACCTAAATGATCAAAAATGTTGTTATTTATATTTAAATGTCATTAATTCTAGCACTATGTTATACTACCCTTATTTTAAATATAACTAATTTGACCATATTGAAAATACTCTTCAATAAAATGAGTTCTCATATACAAAATATAAGAAAAGCAAAGGGTAGTTTGAGAAATACAATTATTTTCTTTATTACATCTAATAATTGAGATTGGAGGGTGTGGTTAGCAATGCAAACGGATTAGATTGATTAATCATTGTTTAACTGCAATATCTAAGCCACATGAACCTCATCATCTGAATGTGATGGAAGTTAATCACATAGAAAGTATATAATTATAAACCAAAATGAGAAAGGACAATGCATCAAGGAAACATATGAAAATAGAAAAAGTCAAGTGATTGTGTTGCTTCCAATTAGGAGCTATAGCCTCCGTGCGGTTTTGAAAATGATATGATTTTGGATTTTGTAGCCTTTTTCTTTAATTTCTAATCAAATATAGACAAACCCATTGATAAGATTAAAGATAACAAATTAATAAACAGGGTTTCTATAGTCCACTTTTCAAAGGTGTCGTTTTTTAAGTCTCTCTCTCTCTCTTTTTTTTTTTTGTTGGAAATTTACGTATTTATTTAAATAATATCAATATGTTAATATTAATTTTAAATTTATTTATGTTTCAATATTTATAACTTTTGCATAATTTATTTGTATTTAGCTATAATATTAACAGTATAATTTCAAAAATAATTTCATAACTTATTTTTAATGTTTAAAAAAAAAAATTGGACCGATTTCATGTTTTTGGACCGAAACCATAGAATTTCTCTTAAATATATACACTTTCCTAAATTAAACAATATATACACTAATCAATGATCTGAAAGGTATATATAGTGGTCATTCACAATTGGAAAAGACATTAATTGATTGACCCAATGAGGGATAAATTCAATGCTTATTATAATTAATTTGTTTTGTTTGAATTGTCATGGATGCTAGTACCTTCGTACTACTTTCTTTTCATAATATAAATAATAATATAAATAAAAATGAGTGAAAAAAATTGACATATATTGTTCACCATTTAAATGATATATATTTACTTTTTAAAAATATTTTTATTAATATTTTAAAACAGAAATCAACATTTAAACCATGTATCTTCATTTTCTTTAAAATATTTTTTCTTATATTTTGAGATGAAATCAATATTATCTAGCTAATAATAGACTTGTTGGTCGTGTAGTGGGATGAGACTTTGGATCATAATCAAATTCAAAAGGTGAATTGAAGCCATGTTGAAAAGTTTGATGAAAGTACATTCTTTTAATATATATAATAATTAATTAAAATGAAATGAATTGAATAGATTGGTGTAAGTAAAACATCTCATTCACAAAATCGTAATGGAAATCCCGCTAGCTAGCTCTTAAGATCTTAATTTATAGTTGATGTGATTTAGATTATTCAAATATATGGTAATTGAAGGATAGAGAAGCTTGATTCTGATATTTGACAAAAACAATTCAACAGAATCATGCAACGTTGATTATATGCTCATTGAAAAAAAGCTATATATATTATTGTCCATCATGTGATATTTATGTATTAATTAATGCATTTATTGTGCAACTCAATATATGTAGCAATAAAATAATTGGTTCAATCCTTAACTTATAATTTAAATAATAAATATTCATATTATTAAGTTAAATATTATATTGTGACTTTATATTTTAAAATATGTGAGTTTCTAATAATATTTGTCAATGTGTCTCCTAAAAAAATCATCAATTCATAATAATTTTAAAAATTATTCTTGAACATTTCATTTGCCCATATTGAAACACAACTACAAAACATTCACCACAAAAGGGTTTGCCGTCTCTTATCGTGATTAGTGATTAGTGATTAGTGATGTCACCAATTATTTGTTCAAAGATGGGATTTTGGTGTCTTTTGCTTTGAGGTAGTCACTTCAATCATGGTGGAGTCCTTTTTAGGTAGGGAAAACTAACCTAATTTTTATTTTTATGAGGGTAAAAAATGTATATATAAAGATGAAATATATTTCTAAAATTAATATATTAAATTCAATCATTCAAAAAAAAATTCATAACAATTCTTATTTATATAAAATATAAATTAAAATTATAATAAAAAAAAACTAAAAATCGATAATAAATATTTAAAAGCGTAGTGTTCAACGATGTTTTAGAGAGTCAAATTTATTAATTATTAAATCTATAATAATCGGTGATATCTTTTTCAATGTATATTGCTAAATTATTTGTAAAGAAATTCTTCATCAATTTTATTTATGAATATGTCTTGATGTTTTTTATAGCTAAAAATGTATTATTTGAAATCGAAATAGAGATTAAAATTGTTAAAACATATCAATTAAGTGATTATTCTTTTATTTCTCTTGATGTTTTACTAATAAGTTTATTTGGAGTGGCTAAATATATAAAATTGAAATAGCTAATCATAAAACTTACCTATTC
>JBBPBT010001003.1:6915411-6946088 GCA_037974875.1 Cicer bijugum | reverse complement strand
CTATAAATTAAATATTTTTTTAAAATTAGTTATCTAATAAAGATATAATTGTAAATAAAATACTTTAAATAAACGGTAAAATTAAAAGAAAAAAATTACACCAAAACTTATTATTCATTTATATATAGTTATATATTATTTTGTTGTGTGGTTATTTGTTACAAGGACTAATAATTATAAGCAATATTTTTATTTTGGTCTGTATTATAAACAATATTATCTATTAAAAAGTTTAATTTATGAGTGTCTTTCCGTAAAAAAAAAATAAAAAAAAAGAGGTTTATTTATGAGTGTGTTAAAATATGGTATATAGATACCCAAAAATGGTATATAATTAAGTGTCATATTTTTTTGTGAAAATTTTAAATATATAGGCAAATTTATGTTGAAGTATAGAGACTGGTCGAATCGTATGAGCTGGTCATCACTCTTAAAATACATACAAACCAATGTTTATTTAAAATAAATAAATCATTTTTTTTTAATGGACATAACCATTTATGCCGTTTAAGTAATGATTCACTTAAGTAAAAAAACAAAAGAGGAATGATTCACTTGTTGAACTAAACGTCCCATTGATCCAAAACCATATTTCAGTCAATGACTCGGTTTGATGGTTAAATAAATATATTCCTGTTATATGTTTTTAAAATTAAATTTGAAAAAAATTGTGTTAAGAACAATCAAATTTTTGGCTAAAAGTTGTAGTTACTTGTGGAGTTCCATTACAAAGCCATATTGATACATCAGTATTTTACAATAATATCACATGAACTTCTTTTTTTTTTTAAAATGCAATACGTGATTTAAATTCTAAAACATTTGATCTCATTCAAATATTTGATAGTTAACGAACAATTATTTATACCAACCTTTTTTATCAGATTTACAAAATATTTTTTATAATTTACCATTCAGTTGATCAATAAAATTAATATAATTAAACGATTAGATGTAAATATTATTTTTATCATTGACAAAAAATTAGATAAAACACACTATTAGTAGAGACTACATTAAAAGTCTTAAGTAAATATATTTAGTCAAAGAAACAAAAGTCTTACGTAAATACTCTATGTAGATGGAGAACTTTGGTAGAATTTAAAAAGGAAAGCATAATATTTATAAATATATTTTTCAAATTATTAAGAACACATTTTAAATTTTAATCTCACTTTTCATTTAATATTAAGTCTTGTTGTTGAGAAAAATACATGAACATCTCACGAGAATAAAAATAAAATCTCAAATAATTTTATTAAAAACAGAAACATTCATAATTTATTTTATAAAAATAAATTAGATTCAATACAACTTAATATGATATCATATATTTGAATCACCCATTATTTATATTTTACACAGTACTGCATGATATTGATTTAGTCTTGATTTGATTCAACAATCCAACATATATAGTGGATAAAATAATTGTAAGAAAATTGGGTGTCCTTTTACTGCTTTAGAAAAAACTCATGATGTAGTTAGACAAAGTCAACGGTTGCATAATTTCCACTGAAAAAAAGAGTTTCCCATAGAGGGTTCATTTTTGGAAAATTAAAAATTAAAAAATAAAAAACTTCATTTGTGTATTCATTCATTTCCTTTGAAAACCCATTAATTCAAGAGTCATTACGCACTAAAAGACAATTACGTACAATCCATCTTTGTGTACAAAAAGTGCACAATTACTAATCGTTAACACATACATTTTGCTATTAATATACAAGCATATATTTATCATACCATTTTTAGCCTTATATAGAGGCACCAAATCAATTCATTAAACATTATTTCGTTAAGCCAAATAATTTATTTAATTAGTATGGATGAACTATTCTTAAAGGACAATTTATACTAAATTAGGAGCAACAAAAATTATTATATGATCATTTTCACCTAATTATAGTGTGTTAGAGTATAATTTAATTTTCCATAAACTAATGAAAGCAATGCAAAGACATAAAATTTGTGCCGTGGCTAAACTAGTCATGGTATAGACAAATGCACCTTTTATATGATAACATTTTGTATCAAGTTATAAAAATTGAGATTGCATAATTGAAGGGTTATAGATTGTGATTTGATTTGTCAAAACACAAGAGGGAAGTTACATGCTTTTGAAGGAAATGGAAAACTGAGCTTTCATGGAGAGGGGAGGGACAAGGTTGGAGATTTGCACGTGTTTGCATGCACTTGGACCGTCCTATATATAGCTAGGATCTTAAGTAAAACTAATGGAGATTTTTCATTTTTTTTTTTCAAAAGTTTTCTCCATTTCAGATGATAAATTTGAATTCTCTAAATTGTAATTTGTGGAAGTCTAATATTTTCTCCTAGACCAACCTTGTTGGTAGGATACTTTTATTGATAGAATAATTTTTTTAGTAATAATGTATTATGTTTTAATTTTGTCTATATATTGCTGATTACTTAAAGTTTAATTAACCAACTAAATTATAAAACTAAAAAATTTAATTATACTTTTTGTTCTTATAGTTTGGATAATATGCAATTTTGATCTACTAATTTTTTTTTAAATAATTCTAGTTTTTCTAATGCAAATGTTTCACTAATTAATCCCATCGCACGAGGTGTTGTTTTTATTTATTGAAATATCGAGCGTTGACAATGTATTTGAGATATGAAATAATTTTAAAACCTAATTTAATGAATTTTATAGGATTGAATATATGTTAGGGTTTTAAGAGAAAAAGTTGAGGTGTTTCATTTTGAGTTAAATTTAGTATTTGTAGAAGATTTTCATGTGAAAAAAAAATGTTTAAATCAATTTATTCAATTTGATTTGTAATTTTTTAATAATATTGTGAAAATTTGAGAGTTTTAAACAAATACAAAGAGAAAGGAAGATTTAACTCTAAAAATTGAACGGGATTAAAATGGATAAAAAATTAAAGGGGTCAAAACACCACATAACCAACATTTTAGAGAATAATAATATATAAAGTCGAATATTAAACTTTGTAATATTCTTCTTAATTGATATAATAGGATATTCTATTACAAATTTTTTTTTGCATATCTTCTCTTAAAATTTGAACTTAGAATTTATACTAAACGTAATGATGATATTAAAATTATCTTGAATGTTCTTATAATTTTTAGATAATTGAATGTATATATTATGTATAATTAGAGGACACATTCATCCTTTGAATTAACTCTTGGAAATGAAATATAAGTTTATTTAACAACCAAGGCTTTTTTATATTAATTATGTTGTAATCTTACTTATTAATTCAACTTGCTAAGACATAGATAATTTAACACGAATTTGTCAATGTTTCATGGGGTGTGGTTGAAACTTTTGGGGTCAATAGAACATATATTAAAACAAAAACAAATCCAGGCCCAAAACTACAAGGTAATGGTGGTGGATCTGTGTTGACACCTTTTCCCTCTTAGACTTAGGTACGGTTGGAAATAAACAGATCATATTAAGCTTTGTAAGTCTGAGTCTAAATACATTGAAAATAATATATCTTAGTGTGACTTATTATTTGTCATACGTTTATTTTTAGGATTTGATATTTTTTTAAACTAATAAAACTTAAAAGTATTTTAAAAAATCTACTTTATTATTTTTCTTTATTAAGTCTACACAGTTTAAGTTTAAGCGGTGAATGGTGTATCTTTTTAAATTGACTAATAATTAATATGTCAATTACCTTAAATTTTATTTGATAGAGTATCTAACATAATTTTTTAGAAGATAAAATTATATATTAAATTTGATATAGTTTAATTTATTTAAATTATATAAAAAAAATTAGCAAATATATGATTTGACATAAATTACAAAACTTTTAATATTTTAATAATAATAGTACACAAATTACAACTCTCTTATGGTGTCAATGACATGAATGAAGAATTTATTTTTTATCCCCCCAACATTTTTGGGGCATTCATTGGCTTTAAAATGAAGGAAAGTATCACGTAGAAAAAGCGAAAGCTTTAATTTGAGTTGTTGGGTTAATAAATTGGATTAATAAATGAAAACTATGATAAGATGTTGACTTCAAATAACATGTGGAATATCTCGTGACTCTTACTTTTACTGTAAAAGACCTTTTAATTTTATGTGTAATTAAAGTGTTAAGTCACGTGCTCATCTCATTTATTTGCTTTCTTTTCTTTATTACTTACTCACTCACTCACTCTTCTTTTATATACCTCACCGAATATTTTTTTCACTTTTGTTAAAATAATTTGAATGAGTAGTTAATGTATTTATATCCTATTTCAATACGTTAGACTTAATTTTTCATTTTTTAAGATAAATTATTAGTATTAATAGATTGTTTGAAAAAAGAATAATGAGTGTATCTTGTAAATTGAAATAGTGTTTATATATAGAATTTTTTTTTTAAATGTTACTTATAATTACGGAGAAAGATAGTAATTAATGTATATATTTTTTTATGTTGTTTTCACTGAATTATTTATTTTGAATAGATGTATTTAATGTTAACTTTTCACATTCTAATACAAATTAAATAGTAAAAAATTAATAAGGATTTATATTTGGGGATAATTTTTTTAATAGATAGTTATAATTAAGAATATATGGAATAATATCCTATCGTTCTTAATATAAAAAAAGTTCACTTCCATCAACTCGTTTAGTATGTTATTTTAGATGAAGTAGTAAGTCACATTCTTTTTTTTTTATTCGGTTGATCTTCTCTATTAATCAACTAATAAATTGAGTGAAGTAAGTTGTCTCATTGCATCCATTTAAAAAATCTCTATGTTTTTCAATTTTTGTGTTAAATAGTCTAATGATTAGACTTACACATCTTAAATATAAAACCGAAATAAATTATAGGTTTTATCGTGAACCCTTTTATATCATTCAATGTATTTGCAGCTGCCAACTAGATTTTCAATTCTTATTTTACTAACTAAATTTTTTTGTTACATTCATTAATATATTTTTTCACTACAACCTAATAAATTATATATTAGTCAAATTTTTGCTTGTTAAATGATTGTTAGACTACATTGAATTTTATTTGACTACTTTGAAAATTGTTTTGTTTTGATGAACCAATTCGCTTAAATATCAATATATTAATTTTTTTTCATTTGCTATTGATCAATCAATTTGTCGATCTATCTACTCGTCCAAAAGTGTGATAGGAGAAAGTTTCAATCTACCCACTGAATTGGTTTATGTTGCGTCAACTCATTTTAAACAAAAACAAGTTGACGAAGTCTACAAACACAAGTTAAAACATTCAAGTTAACTTGTTTTGTCATTTCAAATATACTTCTTATGCATCCTATATATATACACTCCATTTATTTAAAATTAAGAGTGATGATTAATCTCATTTAATTTTTAAAGAAGTACAAATCGCATTCTCCAAATAATTTTGTTATTTCTGTTTATTTTTTTTACTCTTGGGCCGGGCCCAATACATTCAAGTTTTTATCTGGTCTTTTGCCACTAATGTGACAATATTAATGTCTTTGAATTGTATCGGGGCATCTAGCTATCCGCACAACTGATTGCAAATGAAGATTGAAGAAAGGTGCAATTTAAAGGCTTTTTTTTAAATAAAGATACTAAGAGAACTTACATTTAGCTCCTTTGATCACCTTCAAGGACACTAATATCCCCTATAGTTTTGAATAAAAAATGTCATTTATTATAGGATACACTTAAAAAATTTACTTTTAATTTGTGAAAGTACGGTTATATATTTGATATTTGTAATTTTAAAATATATAATTATGTTATTAGTAACAAAATCGAATTGTGTATTTTAGTATTTTTTTTATGAATGACATATAAAATTAAAAGAATGACAAGAACAAATGTTATGTACAATAATTTTTAGTGAGTATTAGAGAAGTGGATGTTTTTTTAAAATTTGAGGAGATATATTAATTTCATTTAAGGTAATCTCGGGAGAGGTAAATGCAATTTCTCCAAAAATTACTATGTATGTCATTTTTCAAAAATTGTTTTAAAAAAAAATACATCTAGAATATTAATATGAAACTAATTTTGGAGATGGAAAAATTAATTTACTCACCTTATATTAATTTTAATAAAATTATTATTCTCTCAAGTATTTTTATTACATTTTTTTACACGTGTGACGTGAGCATAAGTAAGATAGAGCTAATAATAAAAATATTTAATTCTATTTTAAGATATGGAGACCAATTCCATAAATTGATATAAATATAAGGACAACACTATAATTAAATCTTTTAACAAATTATACAAATTATTTATAAAATTCTATCTTAAATGATCAATCTCGATATTATTAGATTGAATATTATGCTATAACTTCGAATTTAAAATTTCAGTGTATGAGTTTCAAAAGGTATTTACTTTTTACCACTCCACCTACAAGGAAAAAAAATTACAGAGATTAAAACACAACAAAAAACCATGAAAAAATCCATATTTTGGTGTTCTTAGTATTTGAAAAATATGGTTATGTGTGTGTAAAGTTAGCAGCAGCATATCTTGACACACACTCAATGAAGCGTTACTTTGATGATATTGAGTCAACATAAAAGAAGGAAACCCAAAAGTGTAGTCAAACAATAATTTCTTTAAAAAACATTTTTAATTTTATAATTAAATTGTTGTTTCTCCAATGTTTTTTTTTTCTTCTCTCTGATAGAGATTTTAAACCAAATCCACATCCCGCTTTCACTATTTTTCATTTCATAGCTGTTCTCAACAAAGACACATAATGTGTGTTTAGTACGAAGATAAAATAGGAACTGTCTCTTTCTTTCTTTCTTTCTCTCTGTTCTGTGACCTTTCATCTCTCATCTTCAATGGTGGAGCTTCATGCATAAATCTCAGGTCATTCTTCATTCTCAAATCTCTTTAATTAATCCCACATTTTACTTCAACTCTTTCTTTCTTTTTTCCTTGGTGGGTTTATTATTGGGGTTTATGATTATTTGGGTCAATGAGAAACTTACCTTAATAGAGAAAATAATTATAAAGATTGAGTCTTGGGTACACATTTTCTAATGGGAAACTTTGACAAGATTTTTAATTTCAAATAAAAATGCTTTTTTTTTTTTTCCTTTCCCATTTTCATGTTGCTGAAGGGTCAAGGGAAGGGACCCAGTATCTGTTATTGTTGTCTTTTTTTTGTTGCTAATTGGTAAAAAAAATGTGAAGAAAGAAAAATGTGTTTGTCAATTGCATGCTTCATTTTGAATGAACCTATATTATCTAATCAAAAGTTTGTATTTTTCTTTTGTGCATTTCAAAACATTGACTTGGAGATTGTTGAATGTACCAAGGAAAGTGTGTTTCTTTGATGTTAGGTTGTTGATCAGCTAAAAACTAAATAAAGATGTGTCTTTTATTAATTTATTGTTTCAATTTTCTTAATTACATTTTCTTGTTTTTGGTTACTTGATATTCATTTGAATCTATGTTTACAGTTTACTAATGTATATGCACATTGATATTGATTCCTTTCCTAGCTCATAATTTGCTATTGCATTGTAGAATTCAAACATCAAGATTTAGTATCAGGTTCTTCTAGATCTTGTAGAGATGAAGAAAGCAACGAATGTCAGTTTGAAAGCTGAAGAGGTCCCGGTTCGATTAACTCGTGCACGGGCTGCAGCTTTAAGTGCAACTGAACAGTTGCCACCATTGAAGGATGTACCACACGAAAGTCAAAAGCAGCCCCTTGGAAACAATTCAAAAAGAGCAGTTTCGGATGATACATGTCTTCCGCGTAAGAAAAGATCTGTTTTTGGGGATGTCACTAACATTCACGGCGAAAATTCAAAGAGGAGCTGTTTAAATCCAACTATAATTCAGGTTGCCATGCATCCAATGTTTTGTAAATAAGCTTCAACTCATGATTCTTGTTTTGGTCTTGATCTTATGGTTGTTGTTTGTGTTTTGAAATGTATTGATGGATTCATATCTCAATAGTGGCTAAGCCATACCATGTAACTTCTGTGTCTGCCAGGCTAAGAAAAGGAAGCTAGTTAACCCTGCTCAAATCAATATTTCGATCAAGGTTCCATCAGTTTCTCTGGAGCTACCACAATTTCAAATTGGCTCAAAAACTGAGATAGTTAGCCAGTCATCTGGAATATCTGCTCATTCTTTGATTTCTAAAAATCAAGGTTTTTCCTGCATATTATGATACACATATTGTTTTGTTTTTACTGTTTTTTAAGGGATCACTATATGAATGGTACTTCTGAGGAATTCAAAGGACTGAATGAAATTAGTGTCCTGATTTGCAAACAAGTGTTTGTGTTTTTCTGTTGTAAAATACGCCTTTCCTAACCTTACAATGCTGTAAATTGTTATTTATAGCACAACTGAGTATATATTTGAAGCAATCAAGCTTACTTGTAAAGAGAAAGTTAAAGAAATCTGCTTCTTTCTTAATGTATTATAATAGTAAGAAGATTTTATGATTATATAATCAAATATAATGCTTTTCACTGGGTTGATTAATCTGTTCACGACCTTCATAAAATAAACCAATTTTTATTTATTTAGCTGATGTAACTGTTGTGTTGCTATTTTTGTGCTCAGCAGCTTCGCAAACTGTTACAGCCAAGAAAGGTATTGTTTCTGAACTTCTGAACGCGTCAAAGGATCCAGATGTTCCTAATATAGATGCTGATATTGAAGATCCTCAACTATGCAGCCACTATGCCGCTGCTATATATGACAACTTGCGTGTTGCTGAGGTTTGTGCTGTAAATGCCCTTTCATTATTGTCTCTATTAACGTCGCTTTGTGTTGAAAGTTACAAGATTATACTCAGCGTTCAACTGACTCATTTCACATCCCAAATGGTAGTATTGTATGGAAACAGAAATGTCCTTTCTTATATCAATTGCTCTATACAACAAGTTTTGGGATGATGCAGCTCCTAAGGAAAAATTTCAACTTTTTTACTGCAATGAATTTTCTGTGTTAAGTTTTTTCATGTGTCATATACTCAATAATAACTAGCATAGTACTGTAGTAGCATAAAATGTTGCGCTGGTGTAAAAACAACCTTTGTCTGAATCTGTGGCATATAGTTATGAACTTTATAAAATGCCTGGCAATTGGTTAAAAAGTATATATTGAACTGAGTCATCGCTTTGATACTTAACCTTTCTGCAACTATTCCTTTTTTTTTATTTTTCTTTTTATGTGATGTTTGCTAAAAAACATTTTATTTTTCAGCTATCGAGAAGGCTTCTTCCTAACTTCATGGAAACAGTACAGCAAGATATAACTCCAAGCATGCGCGGGATACTGATTGATTGGCTTGTAGAGGTTTGCATTATTTGACTTTCTAATATTGTCACAGCATATTGAAACTACAAGGTGTTTGCTGAACTATATGAACTAAATTGAGTTTGTGAAGCTGTTGCTTCTGGTTACTTACTTACATTGATGTTTAGGTGTATATTGAGTTGACGAATTATGAATATTTCATTGAATTCCCTTGTGTTGAACTTCATTTTCAGGTTTCTGAGGAGTACAATTTGCTAGCAGACACTCTTTACCTTACCGTGTATCTCATAGACTGGTTTCTCTCCAAAAATTACATTGAAAGACAGAAACTTCAGCTGCTCGGCATCACTTGCATGCTAATTGCCTCGTAAGTTCTCGAATTCAAGGAAGTTGAACTCTTGTCTTCCATTATGGTTTTTTTGAGAAGACAACATAGTAACATACTGTATCCTCGTCTCGCTGTGTCAATGAATGGTCATTCAAAACAGAGTTTAGCAAAAGTATTGATGTCTAAATAAGATAGACATGTCAGTGTATGTCTTTCCACTAGGCTATACCATAATATAAAGAGAATGCCAAAAGTAACCATCAAATTTGATCTTGCAATTGACAAGTTACCAGTGAATAGCTGAAACCAGATATATGCACTCTAGAGTCTAACTTAACCATAGAAAATATACAGTCAGTTATTTAGTTTTGTTCTACAATGTAACAACTATGATAATGTTTCAACATACTACTATATTGTGCATCCGTACTTAATAATGTTCTTTTGTCTTCTTTCGTATGTGATTGAAGGAAGTACGAAGAAATTCATGGCCCACGTATTGAAGACTTCTGCTTCATCACAGACAACACATACACAAAAGAGGAGGTGTGTCTTGATCTTTCAACAATAAATGATTGATGCTTAAATGACTAATACTGAAATACCAAGAAAATATGCATCAAAACTGAAAGTTGAAATTTCATATGAATCACAACAGTTGAACTCTTATCTGAATTATTGGATCCTATATATTCAAAAGTTAAGTGACTGACAGGTACTAAAAATGGAAATTCAAGTGTTGAAGTCCTCTTCATATCAACTGTTTGCTCCCACTACGAAGATTTTTCTCAGGTACTTCTTGAAATTTTTATCTTTTAATAGTTCTTTAACTAAAAAAAATAAATTCATGGACATCCTCTTATTTTAGTACATTCTTGGTTTTTTAGGAGGTTTCTTAGAGCGGCACAAGCTTCATACGAGGTGAAAAGATTGATCCGGTGCAATGATGCTTGATCTTCGATTGATTCGTTTTTTAGGAATACTTATTATTATTATTACTTGCCTACTGAAAAAAACATGCAGAGACCTAACATTGAGTTGGAGTACTTGGCCAATTACCTTGCTGAACTAACATTGATGAGCTATAGTTTCTTAAGTTTCCTTCCTTCGATGATTGCTGCATCTGCAGTGTTTCTCGCGAGATGGACATTAGATCAGTCAAGTCACCCATGGGTTGGTGTTTATCTTTAATTCACGTTTTTCCTTCCATATGAAGAAGTTACGCAAAGGAAACGTAACATGAGCTTCATTTGTATTCATGATGTTTATGTTACTATCTTTTGCAGAATTCAACTCTTGAACATTATGCCGCTTACAAAGCATCAGATTTGAAAGCAACAGTTGTTACTTTACAGGATCTACAGCTGAATAGCAATGATTGCCCTTTAACCGCGATTCGCACCAAGTACACACAAGACAAGGTATGACAAAAAGAGAAGTTTTATGTTTCCATATAAATCTTGTTTACTAGTGATGACTTGCATGTGATCATAATGAGAATTCTTTTGTTGCAGTTCAAATGTGTAGCTGCTTTGTCTTCACCAAAAGTGCTTGAAGCAATGTTCTGAAGATGAAGAAATGAATGCAAGAGACCCCTGATTTGTAACAGATATATGCTATGATGATGTGTACAAGTCACAGAATGAGACTTCATCATGTCTAATCTAATTCTACCTCCAAATATTCTTTGATATGTTTTGTATATACATTTGTATGACCTATTTGGTTGGGGTTCTTGCTTAGTTAGTTGTCTGATGTTTTGATTAAACACCAGAATGAAGCAAGCATGTTGCCAAGAATGTCTTGGATTCATTCAGATTCATATTCAAATGTTGTAATTGTTGTAGCAGTGACATGAGATGCCTTAGACTAATGTAGTTACTTCCTTTGGAAATTTTATGGTTGTTAGTTTTGGCACATGTTCTGTTTCACTCACAAAATATTGTGTCTGATAGATGGATTATTTGATGGCAAGAAGATATGTGGACTAAAGATATATTGTTTGTGCGAGAGGAAATACTCCATGTGAGAAGTACTAGATACTGATTCTTAATCATTGTTCAAATGAAAATATTATTTGGTACCGAGAAACAAATATATTTTATTGGTTCATTGTTATCCACAACTTCTGTTTTTTTACATCTATATACATAGACACATTAGTTATTCTATCAACTTTTTTTTGAATAGGAGTGAAATATGCAATAGATATTTATATTAGAGATGAATGAATTAAATATGTTTTTTAAGCTTTTAGCATTTAAAAGTTCATATTTTTAACTCATCTTTTGTTAGGAAAACTAAGTTTTTTTAGGGAGATTATTAATATTATAATGTTTTAAACATGATCGTAGAAAGTCATTCAAAAATCAAATAAAATATACAAGATAACTTAAAAATAAGAACTAAAATTATTGATAAAAAATATTTAAGCGATTATTATTTGAAGAAAAATTTTAGAGGAACTAAAAGCGTAACATAGCAATCAAAATTTTATTTAATGATAAAAGTTATATCATTATATACCTAAAAAGTTAAAGATTCCTCAACATTTTCAACTGTTGCAATTGCTACAAATAAAAATAAGACCAACCACAAATAAATTTATATGAAATTTATTTTTCTAATTTTTAACAATATTTTTGATAAATCGTTAATTTATTGAGGCAGCATTTAATTTTTAATTGGATAGCAATAAAATTATTAAATACACAAAAGGGAGTCAGTGGAAAACTGCCCCCAATTTCTAACACATGGATCTGTCCATGCAACCTTTACTCTAAGGAATGATAGTTCGATCATATAGGGTTCCCTAGAAATGACGGGTTGGTGTCAAAGACCAATCTTATCAACTGCTGGAGAACTCAATTTATTTCTCAACAAGTAGAGATGTAAATTACTTTCGTTTTTGGTATTCATGCAAGCTTGAACTCTTAATGCAATCATTTTTCTTTATCCATTACCGTTATCATGTTAAACCTTGCTCATTTCAACTTGATCAACTTGTGAAGCTCTAACAATAACTTGCACATGGAAAATCCAAGACTCGTTATGGCAAAGTTAGGCTTGCCTACTTATTGTAGTAATAGATGAACGCCAGTGGAACTTAGCACCAATTGCATGGAGAAGAAAGTATTTTGTCACCACTGATATATAGGATTTGTTCAATTGGTAAAAATTAAAACACATCATTACTTTTCACTATCATATAATTTTTCCTCACCAAAAGAAATTGCAATTAGATAACTTTCCCATGTCATAAATATTTCAAAACCAAATGAAAAATGCTATTACTTCTCACAAAAGAAAAACTTTCGTACAGAAATCAAACTAATCCGCATGTATTGTTTGATGATAAATAAAAAATTATGAACGACAAGACATCAATGGATCACTTTAGTCGATTCCAAGTCGACATATTGGATTTTTCTTAATAAGGCTAAGATCCACCTGCAAAAATACATGGTTTAGGATACTGTATTAATATGACTTTGCAAATTCCAAAATCAGCATTTCATATAAGAACCCATGAAATAGATTTGATACATTTAAAAAGACCAAATAAACAGAGTGGTTTATTCAGCTAAAAAATGCCATAACAATACCTTGTGTCCAAAGAGATCCCTGATGTTATCTATCCCATACATTATCATTGTTGGCCTGTTTTCATATAAAATAATAAGTTAACATCAATTCAATGACGTCCATCAACATGTATTGTATTTTCATTAGATTTGAATAGAGAATTGTAAGAATTTAAATTTTATAAATCAATTCATTTCACTGTTAGCAATTCATTTCAATTGTAATGATTATGATGTTCTCAGTGTTTTGTTCTCACCTTTCAAGAGAAAGACCCCACGCAATAACTTGTACATCTTCAGGAAGTCCCATCGGCCGCAACATTTCAGGTCTAAACATGCCAGAGTTTCCAACCTCTACCCATTTTTTAAAGCCTTCATGGTAACTGTTAAGAGCACTTACTTGATTTATATGTAATGTCCAAGGATATCGATTATCAAGATTACAAGTCAAATAATCATTACCAAATACTGACCTGAAAATCTCCATGCTAGGTTCTGTGTATGGATTGTAAGCAGGCTTGAATTTCAGCTTCGTCATGCCTGAACTCAATAAAGAATTTTTCATCTAAGATCAATGACAGACTAAATGTACTCCTAAAACCTGTCTTCAATAAACTCAGTTGTGGGCAATAACTATTTAATTTAAAACATAAATTCGGCATTTAACTCATCAAGTTTTTCATCATAAAGAGAGCATTACCTAAGCGTGAGAAGAAATCATGTAGAACTCCTATTAAGTCACAGAGAGTGAGTCCTCGATCACATACAAGGCCTGAATCAAAATGCAAAATCATGGCATCACAAAAATCAATAAATTTGTAGGGAAAAAAAAATTAGTTCTGAGATTAAAGCCCTGGTGCGGAAAAATATATTCGAGTAACTCCCCACCCCTCTTTAATATGATGTGGAAAATAATATCATAATTGGACCATCAAAGATAAATTGTTTTCAATAGTACAAAGAGTCGAAGACGAACAATTTAAGAGCTAAAACCCTGAGCCCAATAACTTATTAGCCCACGTACCTTCTATCTGGTGGAACTCGGCAAGATGTGTTCGGTCAACTGCTTCATTTCGGAATACGCGATCTATAGAGAAATATTTTTTCGGAGAAAATGGTTTCTGCATAAACATTAAAATGGCACACAAAAATGATGCAAGCTATAACATGCAAGACCTTAGAAAGTACAATGACTTATTTCTGTGGAAATATCCAAAAAGAAAAAACCAGAACACAGATGCACAAAGTAAAATAAATAGCTTAATCCACCTAACCATAAAAACATAAAACATGCAAATTAAAATTAAAAATCTGAAACTAAAATGAAGATAATAGGAGGTCTAATGGCCCCAAACATAACACAATCATATATGCATTCACAAAAACATGATACAACAAATTCAAACACAGATACATACCTGTGCCAGCTGGTAAAGCATCCTGGAAGAAACAGCAGTGGTGTGGGTCCGCAGAAGGTTTTTATTTGCTTCCTCTCTTTTCCAATCATATGTGTATCTACAAAGGAAGTAAATTGTAACGTTACCCTCAGAAAGCAATTTGAACTTCAGTCTATCAATAAATAGCATGTGTTTAAAAGTGTATTGAGGGTGCTCAAGCTCATACCCCCTAGACCCATAACCACCATATTCATGAATTTGCTTCACCCGCTGAACATAATCTTCAGGCAGTTCCTTTGTTGTTGAAGGAGCTGCAAATGTGTAACATGTAGTCAAGATGGAAGCAAAGGAGATTTGACAAGCATTGAAATAAGAAGGAATTTACTAACCATCCAAAAAGAATGTGTCATGTGAATCACGAGCTGGATGTTGTTGGGGCTGGAACAAAGAATCAAAGTTCCAGAAGCTGCCATTTAAAACAATCATATGTTAAGTTTACAGTGAGAGCAGGCATGTACTGCTACTCGCCATACTACACACAATAAGCAATATGATTCATGTAATTCAGAAAATGTATACATTTACGACAGTTACTTTAGACATGATGTTCTGATGCATTATTTTAAAACAATTTTAAGTTTCTTTTCATGATCTCAGGTCACCACTGAAGGAACTTTTCCACAAACACAGGGTGCTCTCAATCGTAAAAAAGAAAAATTACTTCATTATCACCTTGCCATCATTAAAATCAAAGATTTTGGCTATTTTCAAATTGTTCCACAACATCACTCTATACTCGCTGAAACACGGAGTAGAGTGCATCAATTCAGTGCACCAGGAATTTGGATTTCAGCTTTTATATTTTAGGGCTGCAATTCAACAACTACCAGCATATCCAAAAGTTTGGGATTTATTTGATTGTCACTTCTACTATGGATTTATTAAAGGCATCAGGCTGCAAAAACTTATAAATATTTGATTTTTTATATGCTTGCTTGAAAGCATCCTTCAAGAGCACAAAATTTGATTTGCATTGTTATACTTTTGAGAGTTATTCTTTTACTGCAATTAAATTTATTGTTATATATGTTTTGAGCATACTTTGTAAATCAGGAAAGTCGCTAGGATTGGACTACTGATAGGGGTTTGAATAGTTTATATGAGATCATAGGTTCAAAAAGCTCATTCCACTATTGCACACCAAAATATAAAAAATTATAAACACCAGAAAGGTATGGACACTACTAAAAAAAGTATTGACATGGAAACAACAATTACCTGCTCTCAACATAATTATTTGTGGGCATCTCCTCAAACCTGCAACATTATATTACCATCATAAAATGTTAAACTCAAAGGTTAAAATCAAATATTTACCACAAAAGACACCAGGCTTCCACATGACAAATATAAGACTCACCCCATACAGAGGAAAATCTGTTTTATTTGACACCGTACCTGAAAATGGAAAATTTCCAGAACTATTAAATACAAAAATGACCAAATATGTTTGGGATAAAAGCATAATCAACAACAAAAGTGTTCTCTTTCTGACTAAAGGTCAACCGAATTGATCAAATGACACAATTTCACTGTAAAGATTAGACAGGTTTTGCTTATGTTTTCCTGAATACGAATTTTTTGTTGTCATTTTTCAGTTAAGTCTCTCTCTCTCTCTATATATATATATAGTATTTATATTCAGTTAATCTAAAGGAGATTGGGGAAACGAGGAAGAGACAGGGGAAATATCTCCTTGCCTTTAAGAGTGGATGAAGATGGCCACCCTCAAGAGGCTGACCTTT
This sequence comes from Cicer bijugum, assembly GCA_037974875.1. Classification (NCBI taxonomy): domain Eukaryota; kingdom Viridiplantae; phylum Streptophyta; class Magnoliopsida; order Fabales; family Fabaceae; genus Cicer; species Cicer bijugum. Next base: position 6,929,694 of record JBBPBT010001003.1, on the reverse strand, counting down.
AGCGCTGTAATTGTACTCTTTGAACTCTAATTCCTTCCACTCGCCACTGCAACAAAGTAACAGGGTATAGTCAGAGTTTATAAGATATGATGCAAATCCACTAAAAATGTTTTGCACAAAGTAGAAGCTTGAAGGGTGTTAAAAACCTCCCCAAACCCCGCGTTCACGTTCAGTTTAAGCAAAAACAGTACCTCTGAAAATTATCTCGAGTTAAATCAGTGACAACCTTCTTTCTTTTTGGAGCATAGCTAGGACCCTTTTTCACCGAGTAACCTTTCCAAGTCCTAGATTGTAAGATATCAAATAAAATTTCAATAATGAAAAAATAGCCAAATCATTAACACAATACTCATTATATCGGCAATTGTTCGAAGAACAATCAGTGAAATTATTACTGTGGAACAATAAGCTTTCTTGCTTTGAGTGCTTTGATATCATCTGAACCAATGCCCTGCATTTGCAACATACGGTAAAATTTGATATGTGATATGAAGAACTTACAGGGAAAACTGATAAAGAAAAATGATAAGCAGCCCTGTACATAATTAACATAAGGAGGAAACAAAAAGGTAAAGACAAAAATCTCCTCAAGCAAATAGGGGTTTCCATCGCCACTCACCCATGAAATAGAGTGCAGTCGCACCTCATCATAAGTCATAACTACAGAGTAAAGAGAATGAAAGGTCTCAAATCCCCCCTTCCAACTTTCTATACATGTACCAGTCTAACATATGCTCCACACAAAAGCTTGCCACTTTTGCTAAGGTATTATCACAAACCCATGAGTACAGACCAAGTCTATATGCATATCGCTAAAACACATATTTCAAAGAAGTTTGGTAATTTGATATAAAAAACTAGACTACCCTGCCATCTGACGTCGCCATCAACAATCAACAAGTGCATGTTATCAAAAATAGAAATAGACCAAAAAAAGGTAGGTTCCATCGTTTCTATGATTAGTTTTTAAATGGCAAGGTCCTCTCTATACACCGGAGCCACTTCCTTCATTGAATCTTCATTTCATCAATGTAATTGTGAACTTGTGGGTGAGTGTGTTAAGTCTAATAAGACTGGAAGTGAGCTAGCAATTCCGTATGTATTTAGCAATGAAAGGACAGGTTAACAGCAATTTCCAAACAAGCATGAATAGAAATTGTTGAGACTCCACTTTAAAAGTTGAATGCAAAACCAGGAAAAGAGGGTGATTGACTTTAATAAACACATAACATTTCACATTACCACTATCTATTATCTGATTTAGGAATAGACAAAGTTGAATGTATCTCATCATTTAACCTCCTCAATTCTAATGGAACATTAGCATTGGCAACCCCATCCCAACCCCACTCAACAAAACAAAAAACAATTTCAATTCTTCCTCTAGTTACCTCCTCACAAGCCTCAACACAGTTAAGAAATTCACTAACAAACAAAACCATTCATGCTAGTAGCACACACCTGTCCCTGTTGTATTTGAAGAAGCAGGTCTTTAACTCTGTCTCCCACATGTTCGACCTGCAGCAAGAAATCGGTTTATAACAAATATTTCACTAACCACAAAGAAACTCTCATCTCAAATGACAAAGTAAACCAAACATCAAGATACAATAATCTCTAGCCATTATAATCAAACAAAATACCAAAAAGTAGGAAATTTAAAAGTTAGAGTAAAGAACATACCTTCTTAGATATGAGTTGTTTTCCCATCTCCACCCATTTATTCTTAGCAGCCTGAGCACAACCTATCTTAAAGACCGTAGGACCCAACTTTTTCTGCAACCATAAAACAACAATTAAAATCCATTTCAAATTCAGTTGCAGAAAAAAGAGTGTAAATTGGAAGGGAATAAAAAAATAATCAACCTGAAGTTCATCTCTGGAGATACCCTGAGGTGGAATAGCCAACATTAGTTGAACTTCGGGGGATCCTACGTTAGCATAATTGTTCCCCTCATCAGTTAGAACCCATGTCTCCCTCTTAATGTCCTGTCCACAATAACCAATCAAGCTTATTATAATACGATTTCAGTTTTATACATTGGATTTTGGATATGATAAAGTTACCTACCTCGGCATCGACGTATCTGAAACCATGGAGACTCTTAATGACGTTGACTATTTCATTGTGGTCAATGCCGCGTTCAGCTGCAAATTCACCTGAATCTATAATTTCATTGTTATTTTCAAGGTAACCCAGAACTGCCTCTTCCGCCATTCTCACTCACACCTCTCTTCTTCTAACACACTTACCCTATAACAATACAATTGTTATTACTTAATAAAATGCTAATACATTTTGTTTGGGCCGGCCCAATAGTAATTTCACTTATTTTTGTATACCCCCTAGTTGGGGAAAATGTACCCCCTATCCCCACAAATCCTTCTAAATTTCATCATGTTTGCCTCTTCTGATATTTTTTGGTGCATAAGGTGAACTAATAAAACTAAGTCTGATGCTAATTAGAATTGTACTTTTGTGAATTTTATTGCAAACTCATTCATAATATAATTAATATTATTTGAATAATTATTTTCCATAGAAATTAGTGTAAGACTGTTTAATGTAGTGGAGTAGATTTTAAATAATTAAGATTTTAATAAAAATTAATTTAGAAATCACAAAAATTGTAGATTACGAAAATAAATTTAATCTTTATTTTATAGTCAATTTTTTCAACACAAACAATATATTTACAAATTTTCTATATTTTATTAAGCACTTAGTAAAATATTTTACTAGTTATAGACCTGCATCAATACATATGCCTTCTTTTACTATATTTTTGATAAAATATATTTTCATTAGAGTTAATGTTTTATACAATTTAATTAAATAAGAACAATTACTACAATCAAAGAACGAGATATAGATGAATAGAAAAAGTATTAAATAGTTGACTGAGTCTTGCAAGGTGAGACTTTTTAAATTGATAACATAACATAACATTGTGAACGTAAAAAAAAAATAATAATAAGAAAGATAAAAAATAAAGATATATTAAAGAGACAACGAGACTAATAAATGTGTGTGTGATTTTTTTTAAAGTATTTTTTAAACAATTTATTATTATTATTATTATTTTAATTCTTTGCATACTATAATGTAAATATAAAGTCAAATATTAAACATGAGTATTCTTGAATTCTGATTCAAAATTTAATTTTAGAAGTTTACTTTTAAGTTAGAAATTTAAGTATTACAAATTTTAATCAAATAAATAAAAAATAATTTAATTTTCAATATTAAATAAATCAATTGTATATATTTTATATTATTTTAGTATAATTTTTTCTATATACATATAATAAAATTTGTTTCTTACAGTTATTTTAATTTGACATGTATTATGAAAATTTGTTCAAAATGGAAACTGATGTCATCATATATTCTAAGCATACAACAAGACTTGATCAGCTTCATGTTTTAAGAGTAGAATTTCATAGGCCCAAATTCATAGCCAATTGGATTTCTATTACAATTTTGGGAATGAGATGTTTTACTGGCACCAATTTAATTATTTTAATTAAGAGATTAATTTTTCACTGTAAAAAAATTTACACATACAACCAATTGAAATATGTTAATAGGTATTTGTAGAGATATATTTTAACAACTAACTTAAAAAAAATGATATTAGAATGATTTGATCGGAGGTATGTATAAAATTTAAAACAATCCTACCACTAAATCTTCAAATTTAATTTATGATTAAGATAAGATGGACACGATAAAAACATATATTTTTTTCATACACCATTATAAAATAAAATTGTAAATATAAAAAATGATTTGATATTTAATAAAAATCAAATGCACTAATTTTTATGTTGACTAAATTAAATGCACTAATTTTGATTTCTTGTAAATAGTTAGTTTAGTGGTGTCGAGTCTGAAAGAAGAGAATCAGAAGAAGGTTATTTCTAGTTTTTTACTCTATCGTCATTTTGCGATGGGTGAAGGTAAATCAAAATGATCAGAAGTTTATAAGATTTTGATACTTTTTATAAGTTGTTATGTGAACCATATGAAGACAAAATACGTGCAGAAATCCAAACAGTAGATAGATAGATAGATATAATTGAATTGAATTGAATTGAATTGCATATATAATTTTATTTTATTTTTTCTGGTGCTCCATTTCCAATTTCCAATCTGTAAAGTTGTTTGTTTGGCCAAGAATACGTGGCGGCTAAGCTTCGTTGCTAATTTTTGTGTTGCAAATTAGAGAAAAATGGCGACTTTGAATGTCTTCTCTCAGACACTGCACCCTACAATTTCATCTTTTTGCTCTTTTTCTAATTCTAACAACAATTCTAAATTTCATTTCTTTTCCAATTCCCTTTCCTCCCACTTCTCAAAGTCAGGTACTTTTTTATTCCAAATTCATATTCAGTTATTATAACTTCCTGAATATTCAAATTGATCATATCCTACTAATGTTAAGCTTTTTCTGGAATCACAAAACTCTTTTTCTGCTTCAGCTTCATACCAAGTTCTCATCTTTGGTATTTAAATTATACAAGCAGTATTAGAAGCTATAGTTTCATGCTTAAATGCTATGCTTTTAGTAAGCCTATTTTTACTTACCTCTCATCCAAAAGAACTACACTTTCTCATGATGTAGGAAATTATCTATGTTGCTAGAATTAGTCCATGTAAATATTCCTTCGACATATGTGATTCCAGATTAGGCCTCTAATTATTTAGGATTAGAATTAGCAGTCATATCAATTAGGCCTATATTGTAATCAATTTAGTTCATCATATGTCATCTAAATCTCCAGTTCACAATTACATTACTTCCTGTAGGCAGTGGAAGTTCATGGCTGCAAAGTAGATCCCCTGCAGCCAGCATTGAGCACAGGAAGGGTCCTGTATATTCAGTATTTCCTTCAACACCTGCCCAAGTCTCCTCTGTGCAAGACCTGTTTGAATTTATTTGCTCAGGACCTTTGGTTGAAAAAATTGGTTTGACGCAAGAGAAGGTGGCCGAGTCTATAGATAAGTGGTTATCGTATGGGCGGCAACTATGCAGACTATTTCAGCTTAATGAATTGTTTTTGACAGAGCCTCAAAAAGTTAGGCTTTATCATTACTATATACCAGTCTTCCTCTGGTGTGAAAGTGAGATTGCTCAGCATCAGTCCAAATTCAAAGATGAACAAGAAATACCTCCATTAGTGGTATATATATATATGGCTTCCTTCAATTCTTTCACAACTTTCTGCCACTTAGTTTTTTTATGTATGTCTTTGTGTTATGCAGCTTATTATGAAGGCTTACATAAGCTGTAACTGTAAATATAATAACTATAGAATTTTGTAACGAAAATAAATGTTTAAGGCCCTCATAGTTTTTTTTCATTTTGTATGATTCAGATTGGATTTAGTGCTCCTCAAGGCTGTGGAAAGACAACCCTTGTCTTTGCTCTTGACTACCTTTTCCAAATGATTGGCAGGTAGGTTTTAGTTTTGAAGTAATAATTCGTTAAATTTATCTTTAGTTTTGATGACTATATAAAAAGAGATGTATTAAACAATGGTACTATATGATAAAATTTTCAGGAAGTCAGCAACAATATCGATAGATGATTTTTATTTGACGGCTGAAGGTCAGGTATATAGAAGCAGTTTTCTAATATATATTTTTCGGTTAATACTCCTCCATGTCGCTCTTTTTCTTTTTGGATGACAAAGTGTGTTTGGATTGTAGAATAAACTAAGGGAAGCTAATCAAGGAAATGCACTTCTTGAGGTAATAAATCACATATTTGAGAAGTAGCCAACCAAGTATAATCTAAGGCCATTATGATAATGCCGACTAAAATCACATGTTTCTTTTACAGTTTCGTGGAAATGCAGGAAGCCATGATCTTGCTTTTTCTGTTGAAACTCTGACAGCCTTAACCAAAATGTCCAAAGAAGGTGGCTATCTATACTCATTTTCCCCCCTCTAATGTATTGTATTTTAAGTATAATTTGTTGTTATTTGAAGTATCCAGGTACCAAGATGAAGTTACCAAGATATGATAAAGTAAGGGCATAAATTGCATACTTGGGCTATTTAAACATTTTTTGAATTCGTAGTTGCTAATGGTGAATTTCCTGGTATTTGAAGTCTGCATTTGGTGGGAGAGGTGACCGGGCTGATCCATCGACATGGCCTGAAATTGAAGGGCCCCTAACAGTAAGAGAATCTTCAATTGTAACTTTTAAATTGCTTCTGATAGGTCTGGTTTAATTAGTAAAAAAATGATACATCAGAGACAAAAAAAGAGAAAAAAAGTCTGCTATTTATTTTTTTTACTATCAATATTTATCCTCCGTTCCATTGACTATAAAAAAAAAAAAAGAAACACGATTAAATTTATGAATTTCTTTGAAATATCCATCTTTGAAATAATTGGATTTGCTACCAAAACTCAAAGTGTCATAAGTGAGGCATTTTGAAAAACCTTATTTGGGTTTATCTTGTGATACAAGCACTTGTATAAGTCTTTGAAAGAGCTTATAAAAATAATGTATGATATACCTATAAGGCTATAAGTTTGTTTTAGCTTATTTGGATAAGCTCCCAAAGATAGTTAATGAAAACTACTTATGTGGAGCTTATTCTCATCCTGTCATCCCATCTTCAATTCCCATTCACCACCAAATCTTATTTTATTAGTGAAAATGATTGTTGGGAATGCAAATACCTCTTAATTGTGCATATCCAAATGCAAATACCTCATATATGAGAAGCGTTTATTCAATAAATAGTTTAAGTTGTTTGCTCAAGTGCCCCAAGATAGTTGGTAATGTAGTATTATTCTTTCCATGAAACAATTGGTCTTTATCTCATGTGAATGTATATACTTTCATAAATAAGTGTTGCTTCTTCCATTAACATGCATAGACGGGCCTTTTAGGTTGTGTTGTTTGAAGGCTGGATGCTTGGTTTCAAACCCCTTCCAGTTGAGGCTGTAACGTCTGTTGATCCCCAGGTTAGGATTAGTAAAGTATCTTTTTGTTTCTTAATATACACATTGATTTTATGATACTGACTTATTGCTTATGCAAATTCTCCATCCTTTTCTTATAAGGGGAGGAATTGGTAATGAATTTTGCTTTGGTAGAAACAAATAATCAACAATTCTCATTTTTCAGCTAGAAACAGTAAATAAAAGCCTTGAAGCTTATTATGATGCATGGGACAAATATGTAAATTCATGGATAGTCATTAAGATTAAGGACCCAAATTGCGTCTTTCAGTGGCGCTTGCAGGTAGGTTGTTTTTACATCCTCTTTCGGAAATTACAGTGTTCAGAACCTGGTTGTAACAACATCCATGCATTATACTGTTAAAATTGCAGGCTGAGATTGCAATGAGGGAAGCAGGCAATCCTGGAATGTCTGATGACGAGGTCTGTTACTCACATACATTTATGTTTTGATTTTTTTTTTGTCTTAACCCTTCGATTTCCATGGGAAAAGGGTCCTAGTAATCCAAAGTTTGGCTGAAAGGTAAGTAAAGTCTGACTAATAATTGTTCCAATCAGGGTTTGAACTCGGGTACACTCGATGGATTCGATCTTAACTTAAACTCATTTAACTACTTGAGCTCGCCAACTACTTAGTTATTTATTTATGTTTTGATTAAATATGAATATATGACGATGTCTATTTAGTGCATGCAACATCTTCCTTCTAATGCCTGAAGCAAGATTTTTCGTGGTTTGTGCACCCCAGGTAAGAGATTTTGTTTCTCGCTACCTGCCAGCATACAATGCATACCTTCCTACACTTTATTCGCAGGGTCCGAATGGATCAGATCCTCAACATCTACTATCCATTGAAATAGACGAAAAGAGAAACCCAATCCTAGGTGTCTAGTTTAACTAGATGATAGGATATTACTGGCTCTTCCATTCTTTGAGAGAATCTGAATGGCCATTCGGCGTTGATTACTTTCATCACCAGTGGATATAAGTCAATGTATCAGCTCTATTTTTTCCTTGAAATGTATAGAGAGTATTTTTATCAAACACATAATAAGGCCTAATGCTTTCTAGTTTTTCTTTTGGAATAAATGGCTATTGGTACCACAGAAAATAGAAACTTGGACTACTAGTTATTGATAGTTAATGTATTATTAACAAGACTTTTCCCAGAAAGTCATGATTATCATCATGCGAGTGATCTCGGCATTAAATTTCTCCTACTGATTGTTCTGCAGCACTTGCTTTCTTTAATAAAGGATTCAAATGTTCTTGAACAATGTCACAACAAAAACTCAAATATATTGCAAGTATTTAAAGATTATTCTTTAATGGCTCCCAAAATCATCATTTCATACAACAGCAGTGATGAAACGTAAACTCGGCATAGGCCTTTTGGAAATTAAGCAACCTAGGGACAGCAACAGCAGGTGCGTTCCGAGCAACACTTGCAACTCTCATAGCAGCAAAAGCAGCAACAGAGTGCATAGAAACTGAATCAAACAGTCAACTAATCAGTGTGTTATGTGTGAGAAAGATAATTTTGGAAGCAGAAAAAGAAAATAAAGAAAATTGGAATCTAAAGATGTACACACCAAGCATAGAGGGTTCCTTTTTCTTCACGGCGCATGCGAATACGATCATCATATGATGTTTGCTTCTGTGCCGTTGCTGGTGCAGATCCCATTATATTTTAGGAAGAGTTGAAGGAGATTCATGTAACAACATTTCCCTCCATATATATATATAGGGAAGACAGAAAGTTATCTGAACATATTTAAAGCTTCATATAGCTATAACACTTTTAACTCTTTTGGTTTTTTAATCAGACATTTATTATGGTAGTTAGTAGAAAGGAATTGATTGGCTTCACTTGTTAGGAAGCCTACCCCATAATGGTGTGGGAGGGAAGGTGTCATAGTCACTAATTTAAGGCTAGTTGCTTTGTTTCAACAATTCCGGCCCCAATGCAAGGAGACATCTTGGTGGGAAATTGTCTCATATGGTATGATGCACCAATTCTTGCTTAAAAATGTGATTTGGTCGATCTTTGTTCAACAAAAAATAATTTAAACAAATATTATTGGCTGAAGTCACTGTCTCAATTGTAAGGATTTGGAAGACTTTGAACTTCTACTTAAAGGTGGCAACGCGTAAGACCAGATCAAAGACTGTCCCACACCACTCCAGTTCCAACCTTTACTATATACCTAAAAAGAAATTAGTATATTCAGCTAAAGGGGTCTAGAAAACATGTAATCCAGACTATATAAGAAATTTGCCAACCTGTTATGTTTCTCTCCCAATAACATACATTGACCCGTGCCTCTATTTATTGCTATCTCTTCTTAGACTTTTTTATAACCACCCTTCAAACACATTTATGGCCAAGAGAAACTCAACCACCTTAGTTAAGTCAATACCAACTGCAAGTGCAACTAAGCATATGCTGTCAAAACTTATCCATCTTATGCTGAAGTTTTAATCACAATATACAGACTCTAAAACCATATGTCATGGTTCATCTATTCTACTGCATGAATGAGTGATCTAGAACAAGGGAATCAACATTTGTGATGGCATAGATTCACTATATTATATCATGAGATATATATATATATATAAAAAAAAATTTCTTTCATTTTCGGTGCACCATAGCATAATACAAAACAAAGGACTTGGAAATTATGATATTTAAGTAGATAATAAGGCTTTAAAAAAAATACTAATTGATTAAACTAATTTTTTCTTTTTCAACTGGATGATAATAATTGAACTTGGGCTTCATTAATTTCAATTAACACTTTTATAGGGTTCAATTTGAGCCCAAATTTGAATTTTATAATTGGAAAATGTTACCCCACACCTTTTTCCTCTTAAATACTTTATAATATCCAATTTGCCACTACTTAAGTGTCTGTATGTCTTTTAAATACTTTATAATATACAACTTGCTCCTACTCAGTGTCTCTACGTGTTGTATTTTTGAAGGAGTTAAAAGTGATTTTGACATGTTTGATTATTCTTTAATATAATTGATTTTGTTGCCATAATTAATTCTAATTTAAAGTTAAAATTTGTAGTCTTTAACTTCAAATGTTACTTTTACATTAAAATTTATTATTGAACTCAATTCTACGTAAATGTATCCAAATTAAATTATTTCAGTTAAAATCAATTTTTTTCACCAGAAAATCAAATACCAAACTTTATCCTCTTTGACAATCACCATTCTTTGTTCCTGTCTAGTTTATGTTTACTTTCATTTCATTATTCTCCAACAAACAATCTAAGAGAAAAATATGCTGTGATTAACCAACTAAATTCAAGTTTAACAGCCCCCTTTTTTTTTTTTTTTGAAATACTTTCAATCTCTAGGAGTTAATTTAATTAGGTAACATAGAATATGTCTAACGTATCCATTATATTAGGTAGCATAGGATCTTATATATATTATGATGATCACGTGCATTGAATACTCTATTTTCATTGTAAATTGTAATCACTAATATAAATTGAGTGAATATATAATAGAGGGTAGAATGAATGAATTGAAATTACTTCCAAGGAACATCACCATGTAGTGATGAGTAGAGTATAGTCCATGAATAGGAAGATGGTATGAAGTGAAGTGAGAAGATGATGATAACCATATATCATAAAAATATGCAAGTTGAGGGCCCACATGTTTGAGTTAGACAAGTAACGGTCAACTTAAGGCAAACTCCCTGTGGTTTTCAGGTATGTGGACCCCACCTATTGCATGTCACCTTCTTTCTTTCTCGCTTTCTTTCACTACTCACTCGTTTCTACACTTCCAATTATAAATTATTTTATAAAATTATCACGCACTAATGGTATACAAAACAGACATTAATAGAATTTGAAGAAATAAATTAAGGATATAACAGTAAAAAAACACTAATGTTTCATATATTACTTCGAACAAATTTTGTGTGCAAAGTGAGATATAATTTAAAGTGTTGACTCATTTACAACGTTACATACATGATATGCAATTATAGTGAGTTGGAATAATAGAGATAAAAGGACAATTTTGATCTTGTTTGTTAGAGACTAATTTACTCCACTAAGTTAGGAACCAAATAATTTATCTTTTAGTATTCAATTGAAAAGGAAAACAAGACAGGAGGAAAGTGTATTGATTATATTGGAAAAAACTCAAATATAGACGATAGATAACATATATAATTCTATAGTAATACATATAAGAGAAATAACACTTACTTATAAATCGATTTTATAAATATAATTTATATTTAATATAAAATTTAATATGATATAATAGTTTATTCGATTAGACACTTACTATTTATTTATATACACGCACAAGAGATAAAATAGTATAATTTAAACCTAATATAAAAGTTAATAGTCGAGAAAATTTCATCCAATATAAAGAAATCTTGTCCCTAGAAATTCAAAGGGAAGGGATTGGAAAAGAGATGGCATCTATCAGTCTGTCATTATATTCACTCTTAGGCAAACACAACTTAATGTCTCTTCCCTAAAATAAAACCAATTGATAGCATAGTGGACCATTTATTTTCTTCTTAGTATTATATGGCATAATAAAAAGTACTATAAAAAAATATATTGTACTTAATTTAGTTCACCATTCACGGGTTCACATTGACATCCTTGACAAACAACAGCAACAAAAGCGTTATGGTTTACCAAAGTTTTCACATACATGGTATGGAAAAAAGCTAAGATCATGGTACCTTTGTTTTGCCAAAAGTTATAAAAGACATCTTTCAATTACTTCAATTGTTGAAGTCTAGCTAGCTATGGCCCCATATTTTATATATTTCTTCTTCATTTCTTTTTTTTTTTTTTTTGAGAGGACACAACTTGTTTTCTATACACCTTTGAAAATTTACTTTTTATTTATATATATATATAATTAAAAACTTACCTTTTAATTTTTAACAAAGAAATTGTCTTTTATTTTCGTGAAAAATTAATTAATACATGGTCATGGGAAATGAGGTGAATTCAGTGAAGATTCATATAAAGTTTTGAGACTTCAAGAATGAGTATGTGGTTCTAACATTTGGATTTAAGGAAAGTAAGTCTAGAAAAAGGACACCAAAGTAGTTTAAGTATTCATTTAGGATCTAGCAAGATGTACTAAGATTTGAGGAACATGTTTTGGTGGCTAGGAATGAAAAAGAGACAACATAATTTGTGTATGTTTTGGTGGCTAGGAATGAAAAAGAGACAACATAATTCGTGTACCATCGAGTATTGTTTCAAGATAGAGATCCAATATTTACTTAATGATTTTGGAAGACTTTGCAAGAAGCTTTTGGAATGTAGTTGAATTTGAATTTAGTTTATAGATATCGGTTTCATGGACAAACCGAAAGAACTATTCAATTTTTACAAGATATATTAAGAGTTTGTACACTAGAAGAAAATGGCAATTGGAAAAAGTCCATAAAAAAGTATGGCATAAAAAAATAAGTCTCTTATCGTAATAAATTCTTTGAACTAATATATTATGTGTAAGTAGGTAAATTTGTTTTAATTGACTTACATAATCAAATACATAATTACAGAAAATAGGACCAATGAAAGAGTTATTTCTTCTCACAAGGGTGATCGAATTATTTTGGTGTTGGATACCGAAACAAGGTTATTTATTGCTCTTATTATTTGCAGTGTTGAACAAGTTCTTATGACAAGGTTGAAGAAGTTGTGAAGATGATGGAAATTGAGTTGGGAAGTAAAGAATTATCCTCAATGTGAATCAAACCCGTTGTACTAGAATAAGAATTATGAATCAAACCCCTATACGAACTACCTTTACTAAGTATGCTAGGAACAAAAAACGGTATGTATCAAACCCTTACTTAACTACTAAGTCAAACCATGTGTTCCCCATAAACAGATTTCATAACTTATACCAATTGGAAATTGAAACAGTTCCATTACAAAAAGAAAATAAAATTAAATACCATTAAAGTAAATTGTTCACTAGTCAAACATTTACAAGTTACTTTTATTTTATTTTCAAATCATCATTTTATTAATTTCTCGAATAAAAATTTATATTTCTATATTAGTTTCATAAATAAAAATATCAAATCGGATTTCGTTTTAACACAAAAAGAAATAATATGGGAAAAAAGATTTAAGTAGGATGTGTTTCATTTGAAAGATTTTTAAAATATATTAGTCATATTTATAAATTTCAGCTTTGTCTTTTGTTAATTTGCAGGGAATAAGCTATGCCAAGCTTGTAAATTTGTCACCTATTATTGGATTGTGTTAGTATTGAATTTAATTTATAGTTTTATAATTAATGACATTATTTATGATAGAATTTTTTAATCTTGAGTAATATTTGGAGTGGTATTTATTTATTGATTAATATGATATGATGCAGATTTCAGTTTTGTGCCTCTATAGTAATACATATAAAACAAACATCTACCATTTATATTCACGTATTAAATTCAATAATACTAGGTTTATTAAATCTCACAGATAGCCCTATAAGAAATAAGAAAGATGACACATACCATTTATATTCACGTATTAAATTCAATAATACTAGGTTTATTAAATCTCACAGATAGCCCTATAAGAAATAAGAAAGATGACACCTACCACTGCCATTATGTTCGACTCTTAAGTGAGCATCTCTTTCTTAAAATGAACCAAAATTGATAGCGACTCTTTATTTTCTTATTATCATTACATAGCATAATAAAAAGTACTATAAAATATTTAATTTGGTTCACCAAAAACCCGTTCAATTGTTGAAGCCTGGCTAGCTATGACCATATATTTTTTCTTCATTTTTTATTTTAGAGGATACAATTTGTTTTCTATACATCTTTGAAAATTTACTTTTTATTTGTATATAGTAATATTTATTAATTCTATTATTTTGTCTTTTCGAGTGATTGATTTCTATTTCTCTCATTCAATAGTAAAATATATAAGTTATAAACAGATGACTAAAATATAATTTAAATTTATTATCTTTTATTTTGTATTTATTTTGTTTTTATTTTTATTTTATTTAATTTTTATTTAGATTCTTTATTTATTTTTATTTTTTTATTTGGATCTTTTATTTATTTTATTTATTTATTTGTTTTTGTATTTTATTTTTTATGTATAATTTTGTTTTAGTCTTTAATAAAATGATAAACTTATATAATTTTATAAAAAAATAAAATACTACAATAATTATTAAATAAAAGATAAAAGACAACAAAAAAGTAAAAGAGCAAAATGAATTACAAAAAATAAAATTAAAAAA
>JBBPBT010001003.1:6893352-6913804 GCA_037974875.1 Cicer bijugum | reverse complement strand
AAACAATAAATATTAAATGAAAGATAAAAAGTAAAAATGATATTTAAACAAAAAAAAATAGTTTAAGGATATTATTTACTCAACTTAAATAAAAAATTTCATTAAAATAATTTTTAAATGTAAACGTTTCTGAAATATGTCACATAAAATTTATTTATTGATTAATATGATATGATGCAGATTCAAGTTTTGTGCCTCTATAGTAATACATACAAAACAAACACCTACCATTTATATTCACATATTAAATTCAATAGTACTAAGTTTATTAAATTTCATAGATAGCCCTATAAGAAATAAGAAAGATGACACCTACCATTTATATTCATGTATTAAGAAATAAGAATATTGCAACTAAAGTATACTTTTCCCTATCATCCTAAAGACCACAAGAACTTGAAAAATCGAGTACAAACTTAATACCTGTGGAACTTCAAAATTTTAGCTGAAGATATCTTATGCCAATTAGAAATTGAGTCACACTTGTGTGAATGCATAAACACTAGTATATCATATATATCATTCGGAACAACTTGCAAAGGCACTATTTATTCATTTGAGGCAGTACTTCAAGATCCAAGCAGTGTGTGATAAAATAAAGTAAAAATTGTAACTAATCTAATATTTTCATAATAACTTGTTCACCAAAAACAAAAAGTTGAAAGTTAGGTCCACCTTGGTTGTATCTGACTGCTATTAAAGTGCTCTATAACAAGGTGAAAATTGATTACTTCATTTTCAAAAGCGGAGACATTTTCGAATTTAAAAATATGGATACTAAAATCGTAACTAAGTTAAAACAAAAGTCCCAAAAATAAATTTTATCTTTCTTTTCATTATAACTCATTATTGCAACGTCTCCCCAACCACGCTAGAACTCAACTGAAACTAATGTACGAATTCTAAGCCAAAATTTTCACATAATTTAATATTTATACATGAAAACGAAGCAAACAAATGACAAAAGTACAACATTCTCTCGATGTATGCTGGCCGCATGCAGGACCAGAAACTTAAAATTTCTGTAGCTCTACCCACCTAAATGGTAAACCTTGGACGATGAAGCAAATTCATTAAGCCTGCTCTCCAACACCCCTCGGGAAAAAGGGGTGAACAAATAAAAATATTCAACCCTAAGAAGAGGTAAAATTATACACATTTGTAAAAGGAATACAAATCAGCTTATAGGGAGAACTCTTGCAGAGAAAATATATATCGCAACTTTTTTCCAAAATTTGATATAACCTGCACTAAAAGTCTAAAACTCAGTGAGACCTGGGTACTTCTACTTTGTCAAATAGTGAGATCTTTAAATGCTTCTACTTTGCCATTTGAAGTGACAGATTCTGCATGATCGCTGAGTGAATGGCTAGAATTCCCATTTACAATGGTCTTGCATATTTGATTGAGAGCAGAGTTGGGTGAGGCAGAGCTTTGACTACCCTCAAAGTAGGTAGAGTATGGGAAAAACTCAGCACAGCGCACTTTCCATCCTGCAAGCATATTTACCATTTCCAAATTTGTAAAACATGAAATACAATTATGTCCTTGGAGGTTTTTCCCATTCCAAATGGTAGCTCTCATGGTTTATAGAACATCAGATAAAGGCACAAGATTTCCATAGCAGAATTAATATTGAAAAAAATTTAGAGGTTCTTATGATGCATTACAAGGTACCCAACAATGTTAACGGGCAGGTTATATGAATAGAAACAACCCAAATTTTAGTTAAAACAATAACGACACGTAAAATCCCCCTGTTCAGGGGATATAAAAGAAGCAGTTAAATCCCAATTGTCTTGTCAAAACAAAAACCTTAAAATTGAGTTAAAAGTTCAAAGAACATCAATCCAATCCTAGAAAAATGACGAGATTTAAATACAATAATAATGCTTTGTAACAAATATTCCTTGTTTTGTTTTAAAAAATCTAGTTCTTCCCTAGAGCAATTAGTGATTCGTTAATCTTAAAAAGTAATGTAGACCTTAATATTAATGAAAAATAAGAATTGATCCCAATGATACTTACTCAATGCAGCTTCCTGATCAAGAAGGACTGATCCAAGAAGTTTATGAACCGCAATACAGTCTTTAAGTCTCCATTCACGGATTGGTCCAAGTGCACCATTTCTATAAGAAGATTGAAATATTGCATGATTCAATATCAAGACCAGAAAAGTAACAAAGGAAAGAAAACTCTACCAAGCAAAAGATGGGTTTAGAACATCACCTTGACACAAGGTTATTTGTTGAATCTTCAATCAACTTGACAACCTCGGATCTTCTATTGGGATCTAAAATGTAAAACATTTCTCCAAAAGCAGCTCTGTGCATCAAAGAACCTGCAAACATGTAAGGAAACGTCATTTAATGCAGGGGGCACGCTTCTAGTCCATATATATACATGTATCATGAACATATGTTCGTAATAAATTGAGTATGACCTTCATGTTTTTCAAGGAAAAAGTTATTTGCCTCAAACAGAGATTTCCCATGCAGCTGACTGCATATAATAAGTAACAGAGAAAGTTAGAACTGTTGATATTATAGCATCCATTGCATCATGAATTAATTATAAAAAAGGCGTAAAGATGGTCATCCTTAAAGACATTATAAGGAAAAAAAGTAAACACCGCATTATAGAACCTTATAGTTTGGCGCTCAGCTTCTAAGACACTCCAAACGAGTTTCTCACTGTCAGTCGCAGGAGCATTCATGGATCCCACTTTATGGAAGAATTTTATCTGCAAGGTATGAACTCAGAAATGAATGACAAAAAAATGGAGAGGATCATTGGTGAGAACAATATATTCTAAAAAAATGAAGAAAACAAATAGGACCGAAAATAGGGGGAGGAAGGAGAGGATGGTTCCAAATTCAAGGAATATTGTGTTTTTTTCAACTAACCCATTTGTCACATGCTAAATATAAACAATTTAAAAAGATGACTTGAAGCAGTAGGACAGTAGACAACGGATATTATTATTATTTAATGTTTTGATGCTGATAAATAAAATAACCTATACTTTCTAATCCCAGCAACATAAATTGAATTGATCTTCAGAAGAAAACATACCAAGCAACGATGAGAATCAGGGTGTTCAGCATCCAACCTCAGTAACTGCTTTAGAGCCTACAAATAGAAAGATATATAACAACACATGTATAACTGACATACACTCTAAAGTGCAAAGTGTAATATTAATTATACAAACTTAAGAAATACATAATAAATAAATAAATATTCACTTAATTAACAGAAAATCACAACATAGAGCTCCTTAAACTCTTAGCTTTAAATGTCTAGGTAAAAAGCATTATTGAACAAAAAATCTAGGCTCATTATTGAATAGATTAATACCTGGAAGGCCAACAAAATCTTATGTTTTCTCATGTATAATTCAAAGGAGAGCAAATGTGTCTCCAATGAATCAGGTGAATTCTTCTGCAGCAACTTCAAGTACTTAGTGGCTTCCAACAATGGATCTTCGACCTTTGCAGGACAAAATTGCACAATAAACAGGATAATATCAGCCTTCATAATTGTGATAACAAGAAGAGTTCTTCAAAAAAATTCATGGAAATGTTTCACATGAACTCTTTTGATGAAGCATCTCCCTGATAAGTTAGTATTTGATAAAAGCAAATACTTTAATCAACTATATAGATGTTAGGTCAAACAGTTTGTTAGTTATGACATGTTGCACAGTAATGATGAAACTGTGAAAGCTGTCAGTCTATTCAATCATGGATCTTCACCTAACATGTTATGTTTTTGGGAGAGATGCTATGACCAAGTCATAATCATTCTTGTTAACCTTGTCTTTCTAATCAGAAAAAGGTCAAATTAAAGCCTCTCAGAAGCCTTGATGGCTTCACATAACATCTCAAAACAGGTCTTCATGTTGGACATGGAATGCAAATATAAGAACGTTAATGGCGATATATGTATCGAAATTTAACCTGCAACAACTTCTCCCCTCGAGGATCTGGATCAACAGGTTTAGTGTGACGTTTCCCAGACTTCGATATCCCACTGCCACTTAATTCTTCATTTTTTTCTTCTGCCTCCTAAAAAGGAAATAAAACAATACCATGAATACTTCTGCATCAAAAAGTTTGGTAGAAGCTACAGAAACTATTAATACTTTTTTAGCTCTTGCTTCTGCCTTCCTCTGTTTTTGCCTGATTTTCTTTTTCTGAGCAGGAAGCAACTTAGACATTTCATTATCCTCCTCGGCTGTTGACTTTGGAGGAGAATCGTGCAACTTTATATAACATCTGCAGTGGAAAACATTAAATTCCATTTTTTATACAAAATTCGAACTGGACTACTACGGAAGTCCCAAAAGGATGTTCTAAGCCACAATTATGAGCCCACGCCAAATGTTCTACAAAAATAAAAATAAACTCTTGACTTGGGTAATCTCCATCCTTCTAGTAAGAAGTTGAGTTTAGACACATGGTAAGTGGACCGAAGCATCGTCCACAATTCAAATTCAAGGGGCTTTTGCGTGAAAAAGCATGTTAGAAATACGATAATATAAAACCATTTGTTCATGACTTTAACAATTGGGGGAAAATTGATTGACTTCAATTCCAATACAATTTGCAACTCAAATGTGGAAATAAAGATGAATGCCCATAACCCACAAAGCACTGCATAGTACTAACTAGCATATAAAACAAATACAACAAATACTCACCTGACAGCTCCAGCTGCTGCTTTATGAAAATATGCATGTGAATGCAATCTGTCTTGAAATTGAAGCATTTCCACATATGTTCGCAATGTCATTTTCCTTAAGCAGTATGAATGAAAATCAAATTGGTCTTCAGTAATATCTGCATGATGCTTCTCCACTGCTAAGAATTTTTTTAGAGACAGTCCAAGATCCCCTTGGCGGAAGTAGCTTTCAGCAGAGGCAAGCTCGTACCTAATGATACAATCAGTGTTACACATAAAGAAACCTCTATTTCAAAGACAGTACAGCATACTATACATCATTAAATACAGACCACATGCACTGCATGTCATGGAGATTGTTGTGTTGATCCCCATCTTTGGTGAATAGCACGGCAGTTTTTTCTGCCAAAACCATCTGGATATCAAGGGTATTATAGACAAAAAACAAAGTCAGAAAAGGGCAACAGAGAAAACTACTCAAATTACAACACTCAACTTCAAATGAAATTCAAAGAAATAGATAGAAAAACCTGATCAGCCTGCAGCATGCGTTTCACACATTCACTATTAACATAACGATCACCGAGATCCATACACCTAGCTTCATCTGCAAATGCAGCAGCGGCAGGCAAATCACCAGCATGCTTCAGTATCCGACTCTGTATTCAAAGACATGCAATGATTATCCAACAATTTTTCAGCATGCTACACTGTCAGGGAAAATTACCACTCGTCACTAATCCCAACTGCATTAACTCGTTTTTACTCTTTGATATGAAACGACTCTTATTTTTAATCATTCAACCTGCTTTCTTTTTCTTGGTAATAAAAAATACAACAAATTAGTCTTTAATCATGTGACCTCTCAAATGACTAGAGCAATATATAGAATGTGTTTGTTTAAGCTTTTTTCTTTAAAAAAAACGAATTCAAAAGGTTTATAATGTTTGTCTAAGTTTTGGAAAAATGAGAAATAAAAAAAAACTCTGATAATTTTCGTAAACTACTTTGAGTAGTTGATTGAGTAGCTTCTAAAACTAAAGCCATAATTATAACTACCTTTTAAAATTAATAGTGCCATTTGTGATTCTGACCAAACAAACAATAGTTTCTACTGAAATCCCGAGCAAATATGCAAAAGGTGGCTGCAAATAGGAGTCTCTTTGATTTTAGTACTAGTAAAAAGTTTTTCTTTCAATTTGACCTTGCAATTTCAAAATACTTTAAATTTGGTCACTAATTATAATTTTTTGCTGAAGTGGACAGAATTTGATGGTGTGGTATGTGTGACTAGGCATATTTTTTGTTGACTCACCAAAACACATTACTAATCATCACCGATTAAACACTTATAATCATTTTTAAAAAAAAGAAATATTGAATTAACAAAAAAGAAATAATAATCAAATTGGGGTTAATAAGAATTGGAAATTAGGGTTCTCCATAAATATTTGTGCTAATTACACTTGCCAAAGATAATTAGGAAAATCATAGAGAAAAGGGTCATCTAATTAAAATATTTTGCTGGCTAGAATTTAAAGATTTAATATGCATACATATACACACAACAAATATAGCAGGAGGATATGTAAAAATGAAATGATTCTGAAACAATCAGAAAACTAATTATAAGTAAACCTTGGCAGAGTATAGATCTATGACGGTAGGTGTGTGTTCTATAGCCTCGTTAATTTTAGAAAGAGCAATTTCGTACTGGCCCCGCTTGTCATAATGCTGCACCAATAAAATTTCACTGAGTAAGAAAAACAAAGAAAGAAAATGGAGGAACCCAAACAAAACCTATTTAAAAAAATCCCGAAAAATAACCACAAACCTGAGCCAACAAGAACAAAGTCCACATAAGAGTTGAAGGGGGTTCTTTTTCCTCCCTGTATACAAGATAGTAAATGGTCAGTAATCCAGTACAAGATACAAGCTCAAAAGTTCAATGTCAACTATAAGGCCTTTGCTATAGTATTGCAATTGGATAGTACTGCCCTGGGCTCACTTCCACCATGTAGACTTTTAGCAACTTTTTAGCCAATTTGACTTATCCTCCCCCTAGTTGTGCATTCTTTCTTTTATTTCTTTTAAGTTGTCTTCTTTCATCAAAAACTATAACGGTCAAAGTTTCTGTTGTTTAATTTAAGAGAATGGGTATGAGATTTTTCAGAAAGTGATTTGTTGGGAACAAAGTCTACATTACATTCGTGACATGTAAAACCACATTTTCAGTTTCACGTTTCGGTAGTAAAACATGCATAATTCAGATATTGTCATTTACTAAATAGCAACTCCAGCACCTTGGTTTGTCCAACCCAGGACCCAACCAATAAATGGCTACATCAATTTCCATAATTCTGTCATCCTGGAGGTGGGTAATAGAGACAGAAATTGGACCCAAACATAATGAGTACCCAAAAATATTATCCAAAATAGATATGGTTTTACAAATTAAATGGGTCTGGGACATGCAATGAGGAATTACCGACAAAAATTTACGGATATGGCCATATGGTGATGCAGTTAGTGCAGGTATGAGTACTATAGAACCAACTCAACCCACATCTGCACAATATGTTTGTTATATTTAAATTATAAATAGAATTTGAAAGACTTTCAAATATTCTTAGTTAGACGATGCACTTATCAACGTGCGTTTAATGCTTGTGCTTAATAGCTTAGTAAAATAACATTTTTGTTTTGCAATAGTCAGTAAGCCAACCCAGGGAAACTTAAGTAAAAACTATATAATATCATTAATGCAAAACTCATTGATTTTGCATAAAAGTTTTTGCAATTAAATTTTTTTAATATATCACTAATTTTGATCTCATGAAAAAGAAAAAAAAGTTCCAAGCTTCCCCTTGTACTACATGAACACCGTAATCGTAACTCTTACTCTACACACAGGTGTTGAATGGCTAATTGTGTATATCTTACCTCCCAGGGTATTGACCAGTTGTCCTAATAGAATTCTCTAACTCAAGAATAAGTTGTTCCAAAATGTCTGCCTGGAAAAACAAACCAGAAACTGCAAAATCAGAAATAGTATTTTCTACCACCATTATATACAATATACAGTAACAAGACAAGCCAAACTATTTAAGTAATCAAATTTAAGTAATAAAACTAACCTTCCCAGGGTGATTGTACAAAGAAGAAAGATCTGAGAATAGAGATGGAACTCCCTAGAAACGAAACAAAATGAAATCCCATTTTAATTTTGAAGCTAGTAAACTAGGCAGAACATTATACCAAAGAGGATTTGTGTATACCTTAGTTAGGAGCGGCCTAATATAACTATCTGCTGCTTCTCGAAATCTGTCACCATGTAGAAAATCTAAAGGTATTCTCTGACAAAAATAATAATTTCAGATTAATTTCATTCCAAAAACTGAGGCGCTCAAATAGTACTACTTGTATTGATCAGCAAGAAACAAAAATACACTGACTATGCTTATCAAGGTATGCCATCCGAGTTTATCCGCATTTTTGTTCAACAAGAAACAACAAATATCTGCCTCCTTTTGGGGGATGGGAGGTTACAATTACATAGATAATATGGCGAAAAAATAAATTGATGGTTGTTATGCATGAAGATAGAGGCAGGCTATTAAACTAAAAATACATGTAATGCAATACAAGTATAGACTGCACTACCTTAACAGCAGATGACCACTTAAATTGCTGCCCAAGTGTTTTGTACAATGTATCTAACCGATCTATTTCATCAGGAGAAAAATGGCCATTTTCTGAATATAACCCAACACATCGTTGAAGGCCTTCATAATAACTGAGTGAGCATCAACATGAAGCACAAATAATTATTTATCTTTCTATGAATCAGTAAGACAATGGGCAGCAAAAATTACAGACTAGCTGGAAAGGAATTATTATACAATTATTATGCATCATACCATTAAGATTATCTAAACACTATATATCCCAAAACATTTCAGAGATGTTTATAGTGACTGAATAGTAAAATGAAACACTAAATTTTTCTCTAGATTCCACAGGTCAGCATTATACAGGAAAGAACCGATAAAAGTACAACATAAAAAGTTGGTACATAAAGTTTATCAACATAGAAAGAGCCAAATGAAACAAATGGTAAGCCATTTGAGCTAAAGTTATCCTATATCCTATTATATGCTAGTAGCTAATGCAAAAAAGAAACAATAATAGCGGAAGAACATAAAGAAGAAAATACATCTAGACAGGCCTTGCAATCAAGATATTCAAACTTAATAAAAATAGTAGCCAGAAAGTTCACCTATAATTGTCAGGATTCATAGAAAGCAATGCCTGGTACAATTTCTCGCCTTCTTCTAAGCGACCAAGCTTGACTAAAAGTGAAACCTCTTGTTCTTTATATCCAAGCTTATCAACCTGAAAAGATATAATTCAAAACAAGTAACGAAAGCATGCCATTTAAGCACATCAAGTTCATTATTAAATTATCTCAGTAAACAAAACTCGTACAATTTTTGACTCCTTCTTCTGCAACTCCTCAAGAGCTCTCTCAAAAGATCCACACTCCTCTAACAAAGAGACCTGGACAAATATGTTTTATGCAGATATCACCATATAAGGACAGTAGTATTAATCCTGATATTTGAACAAAATGAACGACTTCATATCCTTAATCTCTTTTTCCTAAACATGCTCAAGCAACAGCCAAATGATAACATTCATACAAAATATAACATGACTAGAGTAGATGAGAAAGCTTCATTTAATAGTCAGCATTGGATAAGGCAATCATCGGAATTTACCAAAGTTTGCAAATGGTAAACGCCAATTCAAAAATCCTCTCATTTATAGCAAAATCTAATTATGGCATAAGTAACATCAAATAATAAAAGAAAAATGTAAGAGACATTATGCAATATGCAATCAACCAGAAACAGCTGTAGACAATAGCCAGAGGAAATACCTTATATAAAAGCATTTCCCCATGCTCAATCCGTTCATTTTCTGGAGGATAATCATCTTCTAATGTCCCTTCATATGCTTCCAGAATTTCAATAGCTTTTGATGCACTGTTTCATATTTGAAGTTCAGTACAACAAACAACCAAAATAAAATTTTAAAAAAATTGCCATTTCAATAGCACCTATCAATGATACCAAGGCCAGGGTACAGGCACGATAGATTGAAAAAAAGGCATTTACACCTTTCTATGCACCATTTCTGCTTATAAAAAATGGAAGGGAAAAGCAAAAAAACACATTAGAATATAGTTTTTCCCCAGAATTGGATCACTGAAGTATGTGGTTGATATCTGAACATAACTATAAAATCATCGAAATTTTTAATATATATAAGTTCGCTAAAAACTTCTATAAGAAACATAACTATAAAATCTTCAAAAATATTTAATATATATAAGTTCACTAAAAATTTCTGAGGAAGTATCTACCAACAGTTATATAAGATTTGTTTTATTTTAAAAATGGATCATAGGGTATAACAATTTATATGTTACAAATTGCTTTGCTCGTATTACTATCACAAATTATTATTAAAGTATAACAGCTTGTAAGTTACATATTTGTTTCATATATATCTTACTATCATAAAATTTGTGAAAATGCTCTATTCAGATAGAAAGTTCTTTTATTGATCATTATCTCAATAAACCTAACATAACACGTCTGCAGCGGGTAGAATCTATGACTGACATAATTTCTACCTTAAAAATGGTTATACTTTACTATCCATCATTAAAATTAAATAAATCTATTGTAATTTGTGAGAGATAATTCCTCATAAATTTTTAGCAAACTTTCATATATTAAAATTTTCAAATAATTTATAGATATATTCAGAAGCCAGCCATATACTTGTGCAAAGCACTGGTCGCTACACTAGTTTGACTACATAACTTGAATCTTAATCAACTTTAGAGTTTAATATTCTAACTTTCCGGTGCATGATGAGTAATTTGATTTTGAATGTTGGACTTCACATTTTAAATAAGTGAACCACATTTTAAAGATTCTTTTTATGCTATGTTTTAATAATTTCATTAATCTTCTCATTCATAAATTTAAAAATTGGTTTCCAAATTGCTATTTTATTAACAAATTTACAGATATATACTATACATATTAGACACCAGTTGTTGGCTCTTAATTAGTACCCTTTCACTGTGAAACCATAAGTCAAAAATAAGCAAAATCATAAATATGAGAATGTCATGAACCAACTCTCTGTAAAGTTGAAGTTAGCCTCATGAATTAGTTTTGCATCTAACACACTTGTCACACAATAGTCAATAGCCCTATGTACTAAAATTTCAAATATCGCCTCTACGGAACCCAATGCAATATAAAAGAAGAGGTGAACATGTGTTTGATATTCTGGGTTGCTCCTCTTTATCCCATTCTTTACTTAATCCCACTGAGTAGTATGTACCATTAAAAAAACTTGCAAATAATCACACAAAGTCTTATCTCAAAAGCATCAATATATTAAACACAAATTTTGGCAAACAAAATATGGTCCTTAGCTGATATTTAATGTAAAGGCAGCTCAAACAATTGTCACTAGGGAAAAACCATTTAATTTGATGTAAACTAAAATCATACTTTGAGTTCAAATGATGTGCAACAGAAAAGCCAATCCAGTTCATGCGATGATTTGACTTGAGAGTCAGAAGTTGTTGCCTTGTCTCAACAAAGCCAGTTAAATCTCGCATTTGAGCCTGTCGATGAGAAGTAAATAAAATCACATCACACAAAAATAAGTACATCACTACATCATAGAATAATTCATTGACTGTGTGGTTGTGCCTAATGAAATGCGGTGGTAAAATATCATTGCAAGCAAAACATTTGTTAGCTCCAGACTCCAGTGCATGATGAGAGAACCCTTCCATTAGGTGGCCTTCGCTCATGCATTGGAAGATTACAAGGGGAAGAGACTGGAGAGATATTTTTCTTTCACCTTTATAATTAATCCAGCATAAGTTCAATGACATATAATTCTAGAAATACTGTACAAGAGCTTTATCCTGAACTCGAAAAGATAATATGATAGTAGCATTCTGATTTCTATAGGAAATTGCAGTGTTATAAAAGGATGTACCGTTTATAGTAATCAAGATAAGTTAGGAACAGTTCATTAAAAAGTTTTCTCCATATCAAAGTGACCAACACCAACATGAAGAAATATGTTCATGTTTGGGAAATGTCAAATATAATGCTAGTAAAAGAAAACTAGCACCCAGGTTGACACCATTGTAGAGAAAGAGAGGAGAGACTTTCTAAATTTACGACTGCTAAAATAAAGCAAATAGAAGAAAAAGGATTTGATGTGATACCTGTAAGAGAGATAGGTCACGTAAGATTTCAATATTGTCAGGATCTATCCTTAGTGCATTTCGATAGCACTTGATTGCTTCCCTGTATTCTCTGTCTGACCGATAGAGAAGACCGTAAACATGCCAGCAAACATGACTCTTAAGGTCGTTCTGCAGCAGAGAAAAAATTAAGTTTGGAACATCAGATCAAAAAAGAGGTGAAAGATTGATAGATGGTGCAAAAACAAAGACAGCATACCTTCAATCCTTGGCGAACCAGTTCATATGCTTCAGATTTACGATCCATGCAATTTAATGTCAAACCCTTCATCGATAAAGTTTCTATCAACCAGAAGGAAGAACAGACACATAAATAAGAAAAATGCCCAAAGAACCATGATAATTAAGAAATGGAGAGAGGATAAGTAACTTAAGTAAAAAAGATAGGTGTTGTGTTATTTAACTTAAACATGTAACAAGAAATAAACATTCAAGACGAGGAAGTAAAAGCAAGCACGAAAAAGTATACCTCCATGATCTGGAAATTTTTTCAAAATGGCATCGGCTGCTTTGAGTCCCTTTTTGTATTGTTTAGTTTCATAGGATTTCTGCAGCAACACAAAAAACAAAAAAATTGAGCTCCACATACAGTAAATCTCTCCCTCCCATTGCTATCAAAAGCAGGGATAATCCGGAGTCAAATCAGATAATATAGCTATTTACATGGAGAAACTGAACCCATTCCTTCAAATTAGACAGAGAAGCAGGAATGAAATAAAAACAATGGGTGGTAAATTCAAAGGTAGCATCTTCTTTTCTTCTTGTTTCATTCTAATTTCAAATAATCACTATATTCATACATATTCCATAGTAGAGCCAAATGATTAAGTAGGCTAATCAACACACACATTAATAAATTGATAAGTAAGTACATAAATAAATAAAAGAAGCACATCCATAATCCCGGTAAGAGGAGCTGAAATCAGCAGATAGAAATGACAGTAACGTAAGAGTATATGAATGAATTAACAGTGAATAACATTCCGAAAGTATATATAGTGGAAAGAAAGTAAGCAGAGGATAAAATCTAGGGTTTATAAGATAGGGAAGTGAAAGAAGTTGGATCTAAGGAGAGGAAGGAAATATAGAAATAGAAAAGAGAAGAAGAGAGAGAATGAGAATGAGAATGAGAATGGAAGCTTACAACAATGAGTTTGAAGAGGTTAGCCTCCTTGGGAGGGAGAGAAGCGCCCATTGTAGCAGGAAGTGAGTTGAGCGAGTAGAGAGTAGAGAGAGAAAGAGAAAAGATGATGAATGTTATTATAAATTTGAATTGAGGAGATTCTGGATGGCGTTTATTCCTTTTCAGCTGCACGCACAACACTGCAGTGTGCAACCCTACTACTCTTCTCTTCTCTTCTCAACGCGAAGGAATCAACGCCCAGCGACTATTCCTGTGTTTCTCTGCCTCTGTTTTTTTAATCATTTTCTTTTTTTTTGTATCAGCTAAATACATTCATTCTTTTTTTCTTTATAATAAATTTACATATTATCTAATTATAAATAAATTAATGTGTATTGTAATAGCATTCATATAAAATTAATGTGGAGAGTTAAATATTTAATTAAAATATTATATTATAATTTATAATGATAAAAACTTTAAATATGAACTATATTAATTACTATTTATAATTTATAATTTTAAGAATGTATTTGTTAATTTATAAAATTTAGAGCATTAATTTGACTTGTGCTTATAATTTGAAAAATTAATTTGTCTATTAATTATAAATTAATCTTTAAATTTGTTTTAACAAGTTAATCTTTTTATACAAATTTCCAAGTTAGTTTTTAAGTCTATATATTTGTAATAAATGAATTCTTTAAATCTATAAATATTTATGTGGTTAACTTTCTAAATTAAAAAAATTGCATGTTGTTTTTAGATTCAAAATATAACATTAAAAAAGATTATTTAGGTAATTCAAACAATTACATAACTCATCATCAAAAAATCCAAAATACCACATTTGAAAAAACATTTAAATTTTAAAATAAACACATTTAAATATATTATTGTGTGTCTTATGTTTAAAAATCTTGTTTCTTAGATTTTGCTCCACTAAAGTTTTTTTTAATAGTTGACGTTAGTTGTGTTATAAGTTGTTGGCAATAGGTTAAAACTGATAAGCAAACACATTTTCAGATATTATGACGGTACTGAATAACTCTTTTACATTAATGATTAAGTTAATCTCAATTCGAATTATCAAAATATATATATATATATATATATATGTATATAACGTAATTTAGATAGGATTATAAAAATAAAATAAAAATTATATCAAATGTAATACATTTTAAAATTTAAAGATATTTGGGATAACTTTTGGTTTATAATTGAAAAAAAATGTGATACAAGTGTTTTTTTTATGGATGATGTATTAATGTGTCATGAGACTCTAAACCTTGTAGGCTAGAAATAGTTATTGAATGCCCATCATTACCATGTAGGAGTATACTTTAAAATATTGTTTTTTCATTCCTCAAGTGTTTGATATTTTGTTGATATAAGACAAACTCAAAACATTGTATTTGTATAGCATTTTTTTTTATAACATTTGTTGTTTTGATTATTTGTTATATCCCCAAAGTCACATTTATTCTCTTATAGGCATTTACGTTTTCATTTATTAGTAAAATTTTAAATATTTGTCTCTTGATCATCTTTTTATAAGAGTCTATTTGTGAGTTGAATTTTAAAGATAAATACTTAATAGAATCAAATCTATATTTAAATATATAATATTTGATATTTTAAAGAATTTAAAAAAACATAATAAATTAATATATAGTATCATGTGATTCTTTTAATTCTTTTTAAAAACATCAAATATATGTCAAAATATAAATTTAATCATTCAAAATTCAACTCACAAATATATATTCTCTTTTTTTTAGGAGTCTTGAAACCCCGTTACACTTATGGTAGCCTCGTGAAAATCAACTTATTAAGACGTGTGGTATGTGATGGATCACCTAAATAGACAGTACACCTTAAAATTAACAATATTGCCCTTAATGATTTATATAAGAAACAATATTAACTATTGATGAACACTATAATGAATATTTAGATATTTACTCCCTTCGTTTTTATTTATAAACAAAAGTGTTTATGTATTTGATCTAAAATGTAAACTAAATACATCAACACTTTTGCATATAAATATGAATGGAGAGAGTATATACAACTATACAATGATGTCGAAAATGCACATAAGGAACATCTCCATCCACAGCTTAATTATTAAGTGCTAAATTATTATGTGTTCATCATACGAGATTTTATGAATAAGTTGTTCTCCAATAGTAGGAGTAAGTTTCGTGTAAGCTAAAAGCGTACTATGACAATAAGTTATATGGAGAAGCTTATAAACATATATCGTAAGTAATATTCACAAGTTCTTCCAAACAGTTCTGCAAGTGTGTAAGTCAAAAATGCTATTCCAAACGACCCCTAAGTGGAATCTGTGGAGAAAAGTAGTGCTATATATGGAAGCAGCAAAATAAACTTGAGATGTAAGGCTAACAAAATCAGTGTGAAGAAGTTAATTCTAAAGAGACATGTCTAACAGACTTGAGCCTTTTCTGTAGAAAGCAATGAAAAACTGTGTAAATCAAGCTAGCTACTTTTCATCCCTGAAGAAACAAGTTCAATCAGCATTCACATGTGACACAAGTTAGCGGATAAAGTCTTATATGCAAGGTCTATTTCTTGTTCTGTCATCTCGATCGTATCATCACTATCATAATCAACTGCCCGAGAAGAAGATGCAGTATTTGATCTTCCCTTTTTGCTCCTCTGTTCTTTTATCTTTGAGTTCTTTGTCGATTCATGATCTAACCTATTTAGTTCCTCCTCGTAAATACGTTTACAGTCCAATGCTTGTTTGTGAATATCTTCCTTTGAGATTGAAGCCTTATTGTTTTCTGCAACATCCAATTTTGCAAGCTCCTCTACAACTCGAGGTAAGAATTTCCAGTCTTCAGTTCCTTTCCCAATGTCCTGGTTAAAGTTTACAAGACAAACACAATCAGTTGTGAAATCATGCATTTCATTATACCAGCACCACATTGAAACTAAAAGTAAGAATATTGAGATGGCACGGAATTCAGATATATGTGATAGGCCAAATATAATGGAAGGTACAAAGGTTAAGCATACTAAGACTAGATAAGCAATTCAAGAAGTCCGGGTGAAAATTGTTAATGACTTTGAAGGATAGTTTCAATGTAAACGAGTATCATTCAGTGTGATGACTTGTCAAATGATTAGCCGAATTCTAGTGAAACTATCCAGCACTGTTAGATACTATAGCATTATAATATGCCGACGTCCTTAAGTACTTAGGCATTATAGATTGTTCGTGCAGTCATAAAAATAAGTGCAAAGTTCTGGAGAAAACTTTTATTGGGACAACAAAAGTTGGGATGGCAATGATTAGGAAATAGAAAATACTAAGTACTATTGGTGTTGATGCAAGAAATTTTTTTACAAGCTTATGATTTGTTATGTTTCCTGTTTACCGGATCCGATACCTTTCGAAGTAAGATAGGCAAATTGCAATGAATTCTCAAATAATAATGAGTTGCATTTTAATGGTATGATAAATATGTGCTCTGCATCTATTGTTAGTCTGATACTCCGATGATTCTCACGTAATTTAAAGAAATGTTTCTAACAAAACTAAAATCTATATGCTGGGGAAATTTTACTTATATTAGCACCCCCCTTGAAAGAAAAATGTGAAAATAGTTGATAGCTAACTAATACAAGTCACAATCAGTTTTCTTTATGTGCATTACCTGTTTTTCCTCGATAGAACATATTGCATCTTGCAAACAAGTCAGAATCCCTTCTGCAGCTATTTTTGTTATCTCACTTGGATCTGGCTGGAATGATTACTTAAGAATTTAGTTTCACATAGGATATAACTAATGACCTTGAACACAATTAAGTGGGAAGTGGAAACAACAGATAGGCACAGCTTATAAGCATTTATCACGGTAAGAGTGAACACCGAAATGCTGTGCTTTTCTAACAAATAAATTTGATTCCACTGCAAACTTGTTTTTTGCCTTTTAGTCCTATTCTATGCAATTTCTGAACAAAAACCGTTTTCATATAGGAAATGAAAGATCATAACCTTTTCTTCTTGACTTTCCAACCACTGAATTGTTTTGTTCAAATCGTCAAGAGCCCACTTCTTCACTTCAGAAGGCTCAAAGCACTTCCTAGCATTGTCCATGTCTTTTCCCTGGAATAAGTAGCAAATTTAATTGGCAGCATATAAAATAAAGGTTACTTAGATCCATTATTCTCAAATCAAAGTATTTTGCCAGCTTTTACCTTTGATTTTATGGAAGTAGTTGGCTTAGAAGGCTCTCGTTCAACATGCTTTGGGGGTTTGTGTGGTACAGATGATTTTTGTTCTGCAATCACCCATAAAATTCATAAGGAATTATCACATGTGAAACTGGACAGAGATAATGGTGTGGGACTTGGCTAGGAGGTTGGCAGGAACCATCTCACAGAGACACTTGATATAATCCCTTCAGTCTTATATATAAGCAAAACTTCAAATGTATTCAGTCCAAATTTGGACTAAATAAATTTGACTTTTTTTCTTTTCTTATATTTAAAATCGGATAGAGTAACACACATAGGCCATCAGCTAATTTAGTTTTGCCATTGCAATTTTCCACTTATTTATATATATTTCAATGTGAAGAAGATGGTTTAAAAACACATAAAAAGACTTTTTGAGTTATTTAAAAAATAATAAAGCATAGATAATATCAATATATGTGAGGAAATAATTTGCAGTTATGGAGTTTTCTCTTGTGAAAATTGTAATTTTGTTCCAAAAAAGAGATGATCAAGAAATGTAAGATCTAAGATGCAAGTCACAAGGTCCACGCAATCTTAATTGGCTTCTTTTAAGCTCAAATTTCATGTTATATTATGCGGCAATCAGTATAGCGTTAATTAAATACCAAAAGAACATAGACTATAGGTCTTATCTATTTACTAGTGTCTGCACAAATATGTCACCTTCATCGACTTCATGTGACCTGCTTCCTTTGCGCCATGGTTTCCCAGCATGCATAAGGTAACTATCAATTTCGACGAGTTTCCTCTGGTTGTAACACTCTTGTATCCAATCCTAACACCCCAGAAGAAAATAAAGGATATGTCATGTTACGTTATTGTTAACAAAATATATAGAAAATGATACTACCAAAAAATCAGCGTAAAGTTACTAGAATTTCCCCACCAAAATCTAAAAATGGTAAGCTTGATACCCAATAATATTTGACAAATAATACTACCAATATTAGTAAAAACTGGCATGGTCTGGATTATGCAACAAATAGTATACTCCTCAGTGAGTACAATCTTTTCCTCGAGCAAAAATCATTAACTAGGAGTACAAGACAAAGATTCTTGAGGAGTTCTTCCTTTCCGCTTCTATCCTTCCCAAAATATAAGTAGTATTTTCAACATAATGTGTTTAGAGACAATTCACGTGACGTAAAAAGTAAAAAGAAAGAAACTGAGGAAAACCTTGGACACAATGGTTCCGCAATCAGCTTCAACTTGTCGAAACTTGGGGGTATTAGGAAATGCACAAACCAAAAGAGTGCAATTAGAGTTCCAATCAGGCTTAAACTCTGCTCCCATTTCCATAGCCCATGACCTCAAGATTCCACGCTCGGGATTCACAAAGCCTGACAGCACAAAAACCACACCTTCCTGTTCATAAAACCAGTTTAATCAGTTAAATAAGCTCAATCAACAGCAACGGACTTGGATTCCCTGCAGTTGTATTATGACGAAATTATACCCAGTAACCAAACTCAGCTATTGATTTGAGATCAGACAGTTTAGATTACACATATACTAAAACAATTTCAACCATTCACTAAGATCGGACGGTTGTGAGATGTAACTACGTCACCCTTTACAGCAGGAAATCTGTTTCCAACAACCATGCAAGCAAAGCAAAAAAAAACACACACCCACACACAAAAACACAAGTGATCCTTAATTGTTTCTTATTAATCAAGTACCAGAAGCTTGTTGAATCCTTTAGATTCCAAATTAGACACAGATGATTTTCCAGCATTTTCATTTTGGAGTTTGGTCTTTTTCTTGGAACTCTCAATTTCCCTAGATTTCTCACTTTCACCATTCAAAGTTAGTTTCTTTCCACAATTATGATCCTCATTATCTCTTGAACTCATCCATGATGGAAGGTTTCTCTTGGAACCTTTGTTAAAATCAGACATGACAATAACTACATGAAGGATGGTAAACTACCAAATTTGAAAAAACACCCAAATTCCAGTAGAAAAAACCTAAACCTGCATTTAGGGTTCAGTATAAAATTAGCAAATTGTTTCAAAATTTCATCAATAAAAAAAGATACAAGAGAGTTTGAAGATTATATAGCATGCATTGCACCTATTGAACTGAATAAATAATTAAATATTAATAAAAAAAATATAGAGAGAAGATTATAAATAGAAAAGGGAGAAGGGAATAAAAACCTCTTTGGTTGATTTGATAAGTTTGGTTTGTTCGTGTTTATTTCGTTGGGCGGTGCGTTTGATTTTTGGTATAATGATATGAAATGTAATGTGAAGGTTTGTTTCGCTTGTAATTTTTCTCAGTGAGTTCTATCAATATGGCTTCTGAAATGGTCCACTGAAATAATATATTAGAGTAATATTTTGCGAATATATAACATCAAAGTGGACGTGCCGGAGTGGTTATCGGGCATGACTAGAAATCATGTGGGCTTTGCCCGCGCAGGTTCGAATCCTGCCGTCCACGAATTTTTGCTGCTTTTTAATAACTTGAACAATGTTTATTAAACAAAAATATAGTCACTAAAAATTTGAACAATAGAGTATATGAAACATTTCATCACTTTACAAGTCAACCAAAACATAGAGGTAAGAATAGTAATTTAATTATATGTGAGGTTTTGAACTTTATCTTCAATTATAAATTTGTTAATTTTTTAGTAATTTAATTATATTACTCTACGTTAGTTTTTTTTTATCTATTTAAATACATTATAAACTTTCACAAATATTATATTAAAACTTTTAAAAAATTATAACAAATCATATGTTAAATATAAACTTTAAGTTTAATTGCAGTTTTAGTTAAACTATTATTATCTATTTACGAAAATGGTTTTCTTATTTTAAAAATCGACAATTTTAATTACTCCTTAAGATTTTTGAACTAATAAAATACAGTTATATTTTTAATGATGTGACATATAATTATATGATATAAAATCATCTATGTGCATTAATTATTTATATGTCATTAATTAAATTAAAATTATGAAAAAAATTCGAAGTTAA
>JBBPBT010001003.1:6881689-6892845 GCA_037974875.1 Cicer bijugum | reverse complement strand
ATTTATTTATTTTGTCCGTTTATTTTTGTTATATTTATTTAGAGTAATTAAATATAATTTATCAAGAGTAGTTAAATATAAAAATATAACTCCTCACTAAAAAAGTTTAGAGTAATCAAATGTATTCAATTTTTATGTGAGCATTAGCTTATGATAATTCTACACTCTTACAAATTAATTATTCTTTATTTGTTGAAATTCTAATGTGTTCAACAAAAAATTTATATACCTTTAAAATTTAGGACAATTCATTTAAATTTTAACTGATAAAATACAAAACATATATATTTTTTTAAATTATTTAAAATCTCAATTCAATATACTTCTACTATGAAAAAAAGAATTAAAAATGAAATGATATTTCGACAAAACTTAAAGCACTGCAAGATTATTTCGAGGAAGAAAAAGAAAAAAAATTCAAAGTAGCAAATGGGAATGGAATTTGGTTGAGTGAAGATTTCACGATTACAAATCTAAAATGAGAACCACGACGCTGCAAACTTAATTGTTCTGTCTATTCCTTAATTGGCGCTTAGTATTATTCCATTTAGAAATTGAAGAAACGTTCCATGTGGCCCCACCATTTAAGCTACATAATAGAGGAAACCTACCTTATTATTCAAATACATAGGAACAATAAAATAAAAACCTCTTTTATCGAACACTTAATTGGTGAAAATTGTCCAAATAATATAGACAGTATTTTTTTAGATATTATTGAATTTGTTTTAATATATTGTTTTATGACCAGAGGGTAATTTGGACTTTTTGTCCTCGCTCTTATCCGTTAGTCATCGCTTACCCGGAAATGGGCCCATCAACTTTTTCACCATGCCATATTTGATTTACATGCCAATCCTATATAGTTCTAGAACAATTATTATTTTTTCACTGAAATTCTATCTATCATCCATGTTGCTAAACTCCACCATTACTTTAAATCAAACGATCAATTACTTTATTTAAAAATTCAATTATAATTATTATAACTACCTGGTTGTAATCTTCATTATCTAAAAGACTTAATTGCTTTATGTCGGGATCAATCATTGTATCAATTATCAAAAATTAATTGTATATAAAAATATTGTGGGTAACAAAATAACCTTAACCCAATTCCAAGGTTGTAAGAAGAGCCAATAGTTTTTAACGGAATACTTGTGTGCGTTTCTTTATTTTTGTTTTTGTTTATTTGCGGCAAATCGATAAACTAACGATTCCAAATTGTTTGTTTTATGGGATGGGCGGTGGCGGAAAGAATCATTCTAGATAAGATAAGCATAGTACTAATATTATTGAAATCAACAAAGGAATTGATATACAACAACCAAAATTATTCCTAATTAATACACTTCACTTCATTATCTAAAATTTTAATTATTATTTTTATTTAAAATCTCTTACAAAAACATACGTGAGACAAATTATGTTTAAGAAGTAAACTTTTTATATTATTTTTAATAATAATATAAGACAACAAATTTCGATAATTTATGCCTATCACAAGAAATATTTGACGTACCACGTAATTTTTTTTAATAACTTAAAATATTTAATCTCTTAAATTTTACTCGAAAGTATTAATAATGTCAACTCTAGTAGAAAAATGAAATGGTTAAAAAAATTGATTGATGATACACACGCTATAAATAAATGCAGAGGCCCACGGCACAGAGCAAAGTCATCATCCAATAACATATGGATGAGGAGGAAACATATATCAATTATTACAATAACGAAATATCTAAAATAAATGAATTATTATAATTTTGTATTTTATCCAAAAAATGAACATAAAGAAATGATAAAAGAAAAGAGTTATTAGATTCTTTCTCCAAATAGTCACCATCCGATGCACCAAAGAATACTTAACCCAAATGACAAGCTTGCTTTAATGCGTTCACTTGTCTCTTCTCAGTTCTGTCTTTGCCACTTTGCCGGTTCTCTAAACCTTCTAGAACACCGACATTTTTCTTTTTCTTTTTCTTTTTGTGGCGTAATTATTGCTCAAAACTTGAATTCATTTCTACATTAATGTTTTTTTTCCCTCAGATAATTAATTTCAAATTTGCGGATTGGATTAAGTGGTTCTAATGATTTCTAAAATATAGGATGTCTTTCATAATCAAATTATGTTCATTTTTCTTCATAAATTCATGGTGATAGAATGGTATTTCAATTTAAATTTTGTTTGAATTAAAATATACGTTTCAATTTAAATTTGTTAAGAAATATGTGTTTAAATTTAAATCAAATCATCCGCGTCTCTAACAATTGATTAAAACTATTATTTATAGAAAATAAGACAACAATACGTAAGCATAAAAAGAATTATATCAAATTAAGTTTTAATTTATTTATTTTATCTAAACTAATCTATATCATCTGTAGTTAAAAATTATTTATGTATTAAATTTGAAATTTATATTTTTATCCAATTAAACTTTTGTTAAGGAGGAAATTGTGCCAAGAAGGTAATTTTTTTTCTTCTAAAAATTAAAAGTAGATTAAAAAAGTGAAATAAATTATTTGAATGAGTAATATTTATAATATAGATTAAAAAATTAAATAAAGAAAAAGTAATAAATACGAAGAAAAAAAATTAACAATAGAGATAAACTACTATGTTTGATGAAAAATAAAAATAGAGATCATATTTTGTCGAGATATATTTGATATAATTTATTATTTTAATGTTTAAATTGAATATCTTTCTCAACATTGTAGAATGTAAACAGGACAAAATCTTTCTACAACTTTTTAAGTTTTTTAAGTTGATGCATGTATAAATTTAGGTTCAAATTAACAGTTTAGTTAGAAAAAGTACGTCATTTAATCTCAGTACTGTATAATCCTATTAATTTATTTTTGTTTAAATTTTTATTAATAGTATTTAATTTTGTATATATTTATTAATAGTATTTAAAATTTTATTTATTTTGATATTAATTTTATCCATAAATACATTGAATGAATGAAGAAAGTAAAAGCAGCACTTAATTATTAGATTAGATTCTCCCAAAAGGTCATATCATGTAATAAAATACTTCCCCAAATGACCATCTTGCTTTAATGGTCACTTTATTTCTTCCAATTTTGCCCGTTGCCGGTTCTCAAAACCTTCTAGAACACTTTTCTATTTTATTTATTTTTTTATTTTTTTATTTTCTCTTTTGGCATAATTATTATTGCTCAAAAGTTAAAACTTATCTGAAACTCCATGTGCATACCCTTGCTGTTCCCTATAAAAATCCAATATCATACACATCATCTCCACTCACTCTCATCCAATTAAACTATCATACACAATACACACTCTTATTTATATCTTTACCTTAAAATTTTCATTCTCAATCACCTGTCTAAATAAACCTCAAAAACCCTTTGTTTATCACACACTTTTCTTTTTCATCAAAACACTAACACCCCTTCAATCAAGTTTCACACTTTCATCCCCTTAAACTTTCATTTCTTTAATCTCAATCGTTTCCACTTCGTGGGTTTTCACCAATACCGCAAAAAAATTAAAAAAATTGTTGCTATGATGGAGTTGATTTCAGGTTTACCGGAAGACATAGCACGAGAGTGTTTGATTCGAGTTTCATACCAACAATTTCCGGCGGTTGCTTCCGTCAGCAAAGGGTGGAAAACGGAGATTCAGATGCCGGAGTTTCGCCGTCTGAGGAAGAACACAGGACATGTTCAGAAAATCCTCGTCACTGTTCAATCCCGGTTCGATTCAGAAAAATACAAAACCGGTTTATTAGTGAAGGCTATGACGAACCCGGTTTATAAGCTAAGTGTATTAGAAACCGAAACGGGTATTTGGAGCGAGTTACCACTGGGACCCGAATTAAGTGACGGGTTACCCTTATTTTGTCAAATAGCGGGTGTCGGGTATGATCTTGTTGTTATGGGTGGGTGGGCCCCAGATTCATTTAAAGCTTCAAATTCGGTGTTTATTTATAATTTTTTATCGGCTAAATGGCGCCGTGGAGCCGATATGCCAGGTGGGCCCCGTACCTTTTTTTCCTGTACGTCTGATCATGATCGTATGGTGTACGTTGCGGGAGGACACGACGAAGAGAAAAACGCGTTAAAGTCAGCTTTTGCTTATGACGTGGCAAATGACGTGTGGATCCCTCTCCCCGACATGACGAGGGAGCGGGACGAGTGCAAGGCTGTATTTCGCCGCGGAAACACCGGCGGCGGTACTGTGCGCGTCGTTGGTGGATATTGCACGGAGATGCAGGGGAGATTTGAACGGAGTGCGGAGGAGTTTTATGTTGACACGTGGAAGTGGGGTCCAGTGGTGGAAGATTTTTTGGATGAGTCCACGTGTCCGAGAACTTGTGTGGATGGTTGTGATGTGGAGGGGAGAATGTACATGTGTAAGGGTGGTGATGTGGTTGTGTTGGAAGGTGACACGTGGAAGGAAGTGGCGAAGGTCCCGAAAGAGATAAATAACGTTGCGTGCTTGGGAGCGTGGGAAGGGTCATTGTTGTTGATTGGGTCCAGTGGGTTTGGGCAACCCAATATGGGCTTTGTATTGGATCTCAAGAGTGGTGCTTGGGCTAAACTTGTGAGCCCAGAAAATTACTGTGGTCACGTGCAGTCTGGTTGCCTTTTGGAGATTTAGGAATTTAGTTTTGTTGTAAAATATGATTATATAAGATCTATGTAAGTATGAAGCAACATTTTTGTTTTCTTTGCTTAAGCTACTTAATCCTAAAATTTTGAGAATTTTTTCTGGTTTGTGAACGAGTTGTGTGTATATATGTACTGAGTGGTGCATAGATTTTAATGTTTTGTCCTATAATTCAAAGAGTCAAACTTGCAATATTTTATTTCCTGCACCGTTGGACAAGTAAAGTGTTAGGAAAAAGTCCACACTACGCACACTCTCGAGATAGAGACATAAAGTTATCAAGATAAGAATTAATCATTCTGTCAAAAGATAATAATTAATGATTACTACATTTGGACATATTTAATTCGTTCCTCGTAGACTAGTTATAGTCAAATAGGACAATAGTATTTCTGAACCAAAAGAATATTTAAAGACGATGAAACTGTTCCAGTATATAATTTTCAGTTTACTAGATGTGCGGAATAAATCTATAGATGCTTTTCTTCTTTGACAAGCAATCTACTTTTAGTTTTTTTTTTTTTGACAGTTGCAATTTACCGCTAACTACAAGTTTTAAGGGGAAAAACTATTGACACTTTTGTACACTGTTGAGTTAATCGATTTGTACTACTCAAACACTAAAAGAAAATAATAAATTCATTTCTTGTTTCTCAAGTCTTGTGCAATCCATTTGATAGAGACAGTAGAAATATATGATACGTTGGTGAGCATATTCAAACTACCAATCTCTCACTTCACTTCTCTAAGTTTAGATCGCTGGACTTTTTAGAAAGAAAAAAAGAATTCATTTCCAGACAAAAGAAAATAAAGGAATTTCTTGATAAAAAGAAAATAGAGAAGAGAGTAGAGGTAGCTAGTCATAAATTGGCACAACTATGACACCCTGCATTGATGAGATTATTATGTATTCTGAATGAGTGAATATATTCCAGTTACAAAAGAAAAAAAGAATGAGAATATTGGAAGACTTTATTTGTTTCTCATGCACCTAACAATAACCTCAACAAATTTCTTATACATGTGTTGCTTCAAATACATCCTCTCCACCTTCTTTCTTCCTTCCATTCCCATTTGCTTCCTTGCCAACTGGTTTTTAAGTAAATACACAAGATTCTGTGCAAGGACATCGTTTCCCGATGCACGTCCAATTGGATGAAGAAGACCTGTAACGTTGTTCTCAACTATCTCCTTCGTTCCCCCAGCATCCGTTCCAAGAACCTGCTCCCATAAGATTAAATCGAACACAACTCTTATCATTAATTCATTTGTACATTCAGGATGGAGTGTTTTTTCTAATTTGTTTTATCCATGATCATAAATATATACAAAAACAAATATATTATTTTAAAAATCTATGATAGTATCAAAATATAATTTAATATCATGGTCTAGGAGCATTTTGTCTTAGTTTTAGAAGAGCTGATAATACACAAATCACAAATATAATCGTTTTTTAGATCGACTTATTTGAATTTATCTACTTATATAAACACTTATGAAAGTGTTTGAGAGAACTTATGAGAGCTTATGACAAGTCTATGATCCATCAATTGTTTTATACTTATTTCCATAAACTTTCCAAAGTAGTTTATGATAATAACTTATTACTTGGAAGCAAACAATTTAACTTTATTTTATCTTTTGTTATATAAATAGCTTATACATAAACATAAACAATTTAACTTATATGAAAAACACTTATGCTATAAACATTTAATTAAACTATTTATCTAGTCCAAGTGCGGCACTCAAAATATGTAATTGCACGAGATAGACAAGAAGAAAGCAAACTAGCAATCATACCGGAAGACCAAATGCCATTGCTTCTATAGTCACCCGTCCAAATGTCTCTCCAAGGCCCTGTTCACCATTGTGTTAGTTAGCAACAGCTTCAATTATTAAATTAATAGCTCTAAAGGTAGGTAACAGCTGGAATTTGTAGTTTCAGTAATTGTCTGAAGTTGTAAAATAATGCAATATTTTTCAATAGAAAACAAAGCCAAAAGGGGCCACTCATGGCTATTTCCAACAAACTCATTGATTACTCACTAAATCTTATCCTTTACTGATAAAGAACACTGAATAGATTAGATGGGTATTCAAACCTGTCTTAAAGTAACATAGAGACTCATCATACAAATGAGAGGGTATTCTAGAAATGGGACAAGGCAAGAACTTCAAGATAATATGACAAGATTCCAAATCAGAAAAAAATTAAATAATATATTTCATCTATCTAAAGTTCTCAACATATAACACAGCATAATAATATTTCCAACACGATTGAACAATTGTCATTTAAAATATCTTTGCTTGGAGCTATATGAACGTCAGGTGCAAACGAGATTCATAAATATAATGACAAGGAAACAAAATAATACCTATATGAAAATGTGCTTATACCATCAATGTGAATGCATAAACATTTTACCTACTACTTTATAAATAATAAAAACACGACCTACCTGAGAGTTTATGACATAAACATCTGCAGCAGAGTATAGTGAGGCAACCTGTGTTGTGGATGGAGTCCACAAAACTGTTTTTGAAGTGTTTGGATGCTGTGCTAAGAAACTTAGAAGGCTTTTAACATAATCCGCCTTGTTACTTTTAGATCCAACAGAGCCAATGAGAACTTTGAGAGATTGTTGAATTGTTGTTTTGTTATTAGGCAACACTTGTTTCCTTCTGTGATGTCAAAATACATAATCAGTGCAACAAATAAAAAATAGATACCACACAACCATAAGTTATAAGAATTTATTTCCAGATTCATGTAACCTGCTTAAAGAATTGATTGAGATATCCTTCAAAGCTACTTTGCCATCCTTCAACATCGGTAACAATTTTCTAATACGTTGTTTTCTAGCCAGAGTAGATAGGCCTTCCTTTATATTTGACAATTTTTTCATTTTCTTATCATCTTGCAACTGTCCATGTTCTACTACTGAGATTGCTGATTCAAGAAGCAATAGCTGGCCCTTACCGGGGTTGATGCTACTCAATGATATCACAAGCATATCATTATCAGTTAACCCCATTTCTTTTCGGACTGATTCTCGCAACAACTGTTTCTTCTCAATCATTTTATCAGTACCAAAGGATGGAGTGTTAAGTGTAGAAGGAATGCCAGCTACAAATGCCAGTTCATCATTCACAGACAAAGGAATAATTTCAGGGCGGGATCTCAGTTTTATATTTTCTTCCTCACACCATTTTTGCCATTGTTTAGATTGAGATTCCGAAAGAAAAACCAACATCTTTACTCTGTCCAAGACACCCTTTGTACGGTTGAAGTACTCTCGACGGTTTTCCATAATCCACCAAGCAACTTGGCTCGCACCAGCAGGAAAATGCTCAATATATTGTTCTGGAGACATATAAGAAAACAAAGGGTTTTTTATTAAGACATGCAGAAGAGCCATTACAAACTCACTAACAAATTATAGTTGAATTATCTGAAAATTAATGTATTATTATTTCACAAAGAATCTATATAACTCCAGAGACATAACTGGAATCCCTCAGTATTAGAAGCAAAATTAGTTACAACTAAACTATCTATGAAAACTATAACAAATAACAAAGGAAAAAATAAATGATAGTTATATTACAATCAACAACGATGAATCTACAACAATATATATCAAGGTTCACAACTAGATAATGGTAGAAGATTCTGTGAATTAAGTAATATGCATATCTCTATCTGTGTACGATTAACCTCATTTGTTTTATAAATTTCTAACTTCTAATGGTGAGGATCCACAGTCAGTGCCATTTAATGAGACGCTCAAGTTTTAATGTGTGGCATGTTTTGAAGTAAAGGTCTTAGACCAATAAATAGATAGTTAGTAAGCGAATGTGGAATTAGCCTTTTGCAATGTCGCAAATTCAATGAACAGCATCTAACAAGCACATCTTTTTGATTGAGAGCTCAAGATCAATTTCAATGTTGCATATTTAATTGACACCTTGAAGTTGAAAAAAACATTTCTTTCTTCAGTCTAAGCTACAAAAGTAGAGGGGGGAAGAAAAGATGCAAGTAAAAAGCATTTATTTGTTGAATTGTTAAAGTTAGACTTTTTGACACTAAAAACAACAAGCATACATAACGAAATGTAACCAATCTGTTCATACCAATCCATGATGCACATACAGCTGAACCAGCAATTACAAGATCAGCCTTCATTGCAGTTTTGAAGCTGAGATCTGCTTTGTCCTCAAGCAGCTTGATTCGTCGTCTCGCAAGCTCTGACATCAAACCACCCTTCCTGCTAAGCGCAA
Source organism: Cicer bijugum (assembly GCA_037974875.1). Lineage (NCBI taxonomy): Eukaryota > Viridiplantae > Streptophyta > Magnoliopsida > Fabales > Fabaceae > Cicer > Cicer bijugum. Next base: position 6,883,907 of record JBBPBT010001003.1, on the reverse strand, counting down.
CAGCTGAAACAGTGGCCCCACAGCTCAGAAGCTCTGTTGCCAACTCCATCATTGAAAGTGGAGCTCCGGTCATGGAAAGCTCATGGAATATCAAAATAAATCTTCTCGACCAAACAAGACGTGCAAAGTCCCCCTTTCTATTACATGTCCCAGAACGTTTCTGAGGACTCCATTCCAAAATCCTATCCTCCGTTGAGCCAAATGGACCAACGAGTAATCCATATGTACTATTGGTTTCAGGAATTTCTGGTTCCTGCTCCTCTATATCATTGTTCTTAATTTCCACTTTTGGTTTATTCTTACCACGGGCTTTACCTCTCGAAGAACGCTTGCTCTTCTTCTTCTTCGAGCTTGCTTTAGGACGAGATGGAACATCATCATCATCATCATTTTCTTTCATCGCCAAAGCTACATTTATTGTTCTACCAACTCCTCCTTTATTTATAACAGTCTCATTATTAACAGACAAGGAGTCCACACTAGCAATTAAATCACGGCGAAGACTTGTTAAATCATCATTTGAGCCAGTATTTCTCGGCCCGGTTCCAAAGCCAGAAAATTCCTCCTTCTTATCGCTATGTGCCCACCTGGACTGAACAAAAAACCCAAGATAAGCCCAAAGGGTAATCAAAAGCAACCACAATAACACACGATTGCTCCGAAACCACAGTGAACCACCGACACTCCTTCCATCTTTCCTCGGTGTTCGACTAGTATTTAATCTTCGAAATGTAGGAGAATTTCGTGGAGTTGATCTTCCAGATAACGTTGATTTAAAACTTCCACCTGACCTTAATGAAGAGAGTTTAGCTAAACTAGCCTGAAATTCTCCTCTACTGTTACTTTCCTCCTCAACAATCATGATTCTGATATCACTAAGAAGCCTAACCTTATCTATATCCTTTTAAGAGTTTCACTTCCTTTTCCCCCCAAAAAAATCACCAAAAATAACACTCCTATAATGCTTCAAGCTTGAACAGTTTTCTGATCACAAAACGAGACAAAAATAAATAAAAATTATATTTTTCAATCAGAATGCACTAAACAATAAAATGAAAAATAAAAAAACTTGTGCAAGTTCATCCATCTTTTTAACATCAAAATTTTCAAACCAAGAATAGTTCCAAAATTTGTTTTCTTGTTACTCATAGAAACAGTTAAATTAATTAATCAACACTTCAAGATTGTTTCTTTTATCTTCCAATACAAAATAGAACTTCATCAAAGCAACACAGTAAGAAAGAGTGAAGAAAAAAAAAAAAAGAAGAATAGATTGGATATTAACCAAATTGTTAATTTATTAAGAAACAAAAAGGAAACAAATTTGAGAAAGAAACAAGTAAAAGAACATGCAAGGTAAATAAATAAATAAATAAAAGTAGAGTTTAGATTACATTGGATGATTAGATCCTTTGTGAATTGAAGATCTGTGACTTCATTCTTGTTCTTTTATTCAGCTTCAGTTCACAAGAAGAGGTTTTAGTTTGAGTGAGACAGTGCTATGACTTTTAGGAGTTTGAGACTAATTGACAGCACGTGCTTAGTGGTACACATTATTTATATTATGTCAAAATCTACTCTATTTCTTTAAACAGAAATTCATTTATGAGAGATAAAACACAAATATAATATATATAGGGTGGTAGATCTTAAACTAATTGTGCTTGATTTTCATAATCCAATCATTCTGACCGTTTGATCAATCCAAGGGTCTACGTCGGTTGTTATTTGACCTTGATTTGTCTCACTACTATCTATGAGTTTTCGTTTTGCGGCCTTCTTCTCTCTTTCTATTATTTCATCTTCTCCAATTTTTGGATACCGGGTTGGTTAATGATGGATTTATTATTTGACTTGTAGAATTTAATGTCCCTATGGAGTTTGGTGCTTTTAAGATTTGTTCACATAATAATAAAAAAAAATTAACTAATAAATAAATATAATAATAAAATATCTTTAACTTAATTTAACATAATAATTTAATTTTTTTATTTGATTATTTATTTAATTTTTGTAATGATGATATACTAAAATATCAATAATATTATTTTTTATATATAGAATTTTGTAAAATTCATCAAAAATTTCAAACAAAACACATTAAATTAATTATTATTTTAAAATATAATATAATTTTTTTTTTTATCAATATCATAACTCAAATTATTAAATAAGTTCATGTTTTTAGTTCTAACAACATCAAATTTATCAAATAAAA
>JBBPBT010001003.1:6868068-6881651 GCA_037974875.1 Cicer bijugum | reverse complement strand
AAATCAAGTTGAACACTATAACTCTTGGGTTGAATTTTATCACAAGGGAAAGACAAATAGAGAGTATTTTACTTAACATCTTAACATCGTTGACATATATAGTTAATTACTCTTTGTAATATATTTTTCCTCTTTTCTAGCAATCAATTATATGCCTAAAATGATAAATTTTTAACTGTATAAATAGTTCAATGCTATTATTGTTTAAGTCAATAATAGCAACTTATTATCTTAGTTGATTAGTTAGTAACACACATGTTATTTACTTTTTCTTGTTTCAAATATAAACAAAAACATTTAATCTTTTATGGTGTAAAATATGAACAATTTTCAATATCCTATTTAATTTAAACTTTTCTATCCCTATTTTTAATGTGATAATTAATGCATTTATGTTAACAAAATATTCTAAGAGTAATTTCGAAAGTTGATTTATTTATTTTCCAATAAAAAAAAATTGATCGATTCTTTAATATGCGTGTATCATTTTTTTGGGTTTAAATACAGAACTAAGATGAATATTTTATACTAGTAAGTTATTTATCTAATTTAATGTATTGAATATTATTCCATTTATCTTCTTAAATCAAGAGTCAAATGAATCTCCTGAGGGAAAAAATGTCACAAGTTATTTTAGAAATACAAATGAAATCACTTTCGGAGAATCGATTGTGGAGTTCTTCTCGGAGGCTACAAGAAACGGATTTTCATCAATATTGTTTTTGACAACGATAGATGTATGAAGATGAGTAGCAGTGAACAATACACGAATTTATGGCAGAAATCAATGCTTTGCATTCTTTCGTGTTCAAACATTTCCATCGTAGGTGCCACTCCACCTTTCTCCATCCCCCCCTCTTCCCATTTGAATCATCATGTTAAATACATGTAAATTTTTCTTTTCTTTATGCAACTTCAATATATGTTTTTGCAATGCAAAGAAGACTCGAATATTGGGGTAACCATTTTCACTGAAAGCATTGTTCCTTTTGAGTTTTTTATATATTGTCGATTTCATCATAATCCTCGTATTTCCATTCACCCTTTGTCAGTCAAGTTTTTTATATACAGTTTTCACCTTTTTTTTTTTAAATTTATTTCTCTTATAGATGCTCTATCTCGTTTGAATTTTTAATTCTGAAATGTTTATCCCTACAGATTTTGTGGTTTTTTTTTACAGTTTACATTGTATGAAAACTATTTTTTAATAATGAACACATTAATTTTTTTTCTGTGATCACTTGCATCTGCCAACAGGTGTTTCTAAGCTCCAAAGAGTTTGAACTCTTTATACACTCTCACTTCTCCATTGTTTAAACAACATTATCGATTAGTTTAGTCCATTAAAAAAAATCTATTTGGTTTTGCTTTTTAAAAAAAACTGAATGATTTTGCCAATCTCACTTGTTGAGTTACCTAACATTTTGGATTGGATTATACCTAGATCGTAATACTTCATTCCAATATGTTCTACATCAAGATATGACATCTACAAATGCACAAGTCCAATTATTAAAAAGAAGACAAATGCACGAGTCGTTGGAAGACAATGTTTCATTGTAGCAGGGAAAAAAAATCTAAAAGCCTATTCTTACTATAAAGTATAAAGACACCGGTTGACAAAACAGCAAAAAGTTGAAGAACTTGGGATAACATCTTGCCAACAGAAGCAACGTTGGACAAGGATCATTATTTTCTCTATCAACCATCCATGTTTTGATGTTTACAATCCAATAAAATATATATGTATATATAAAAACATGGCCAAGAAAAAAACTATCTAAAATTTAAACAGGCACCAATCTCCAGTTCAACTTTTCTACATTCACAATGGCACGAATATATTGAGGTAATCGCCCCAAAAAAATGTGCTATAAACTCTAGTAAATTGTAATCGATCCTAAGCATATTGTTATACCGCGGGCAAAATGACAAAATTCAGAGCATTATAAAACCACAACACAGGGAAACAGAAACAACCAGTCCGCAGAATCCATTCATGGCTTCTTGAGGAGACCTGAATTTTTTATATAAAAGAAAATGAGACCATTAGCACAAGAAAATTATTACGCATTTCTTGCAATCCATCTAAAAATATGCAATGCAGACAACACGCAAACACAGTCACGATCTTCAATTAACAACATTATCAATGAATAGTTTATCAGAGACGACAATAAAATCACACAATGATATCAAAAAGACTTTTTTGGTTACAATATGATTTTCACATCGTTGTTCAATACAGATGCAATGAAAGGCCAATATAATGAAAGGCAATGCAATATGGAAAGGTTATCCTAACCTCAGATAAATATCCCAGAAGCTGGAACCGACTGTCTTGATGGGACCTAGTGATGTGGTGCAAGCACTGTCAAATGAAAGGAATATTTTAGGAATAATAACTAATGAAACAAAAATTAAAAATTAAACAGATTTATTGAGGCTGCGATCACAATGGCAGTCAACAATATAGTAAAGGTACATAGACTAACAACAAAGTTTCACATCGAAAATAAACGAAGCAAGCAATTATCTTAAAAATGAAAGGAAGTCAAAAGTGCATTCAGAAAACCTGATATCTACAATCATTATATTTAAAAGGTGCTAGTAAGCAATTAAACCAATCAATATCAATAGTAATCCTTATAACTTTAAGAAGATAATGTACCTAAAAAATCACTGTGATATTAATCTCAACCATATTATGCAACGACAAGATTTTACGGGAAACATTTTGTATTAAATGTATTCAAAATTTGATGTTAATAAATTAGAGACAAGTGGTGTAATGAGTACTAAAAAGGTACAAACTCCCAAGCCCAAAACATTTTGTATTAAATGTATTCAAAATTTGATGTTAATATATTAGAGACAAGTGGTGCAACGAGTAATAAAAAGGTACAAACTCCCAAGCCCGAATAGTCGTTAAAATCACGGGGAAATTATAGTTATGAGATTTAGTCAGTTATTCATCATTGAGAGTGGACAATATTTGAAAATTTCCTCCCTCATTTCCAAATATACAACCTAATTGCAGTAAACATCCAACATACTAAAAATTGAAGGTAAATAGAATTGGTAGGACTCAGGTGGTATAAGTAGTTATAGTAAAAACAGGTAGTTGTCAAATGGGAGTTAGAAATGGCACTTCAGAATCAATTAATCACCAGAGACAAAATTTCGATTTTCACACCACCCCAACCAATTGCTTTTAGGCTGACGGGGCTCCTTCATTATTCGTACCCCACTCTTCGTCAGCCTCGTTACCGTTAACGAGTACTGCGCCATCTGTTGATTCGGCATCCACTACAACAGCCTCTTCTTGGCTTCCTTCCTCTCCATTTTGTTCCTCCGTGTAGTGTTCTTCATCATTCTGTTCAGTCAACTGCAACAAAGGACAAGAAAATAAATCAACAGTCTAATACCACGGGCAAACAATTTATCTGGTTATTTTTTGTGTTGCATATAAACAATATACAATATTATGTTGTCAATCAGAATTTCTTGCAACCTTTAGTTTGTGATCTTTCCCTATATTTAGTATACCTCGTGATTAGAGTCTCCATTCTCAAGAGGCTCCTCCTCTTCAATCTGCATGTTTCTGAAAGCTTCAACAAGAGTAACATGTGATTTTTCAGCATGGTTGATGTACTGCTCTGCTGGAGGGTAAACATTCCTAAAATAGAAATATCAAAATTATCGTAAGTAAACATTTCTTAGAGATGTTTTGCATACAAAATTGGCATACAGAAAAACACAAACTGTATAAGTTGCAAGATACATGCAAGAAAATAAGTGTTCTCCATACTGACATTGTTTCTGCTGCTTTAGATTCAACAGCAAGTGCAACTTGCCAGTCTTCAAACAAATTTGGATATTCCTCAGGATCAGCCAATGATTCAGCAGCTTTTGGATTAACCTGCACTCAAATATACTCTATTTATCTACAAGCCATTTATTAACATGAAAACAATAACCAAAGAAAACAATTGAATAAGGATGGAAAGTCCTAGCCACAATATCGGGTCACGATCTTGTTAAAAAATCTGCAGAGGATCTCAGCTCTTGACAACAATTTATTTTATGATAAAATATTGAAACCAAATATAGTTGAATGAGTATCTACTCTTGGGTTTCCAACTGGAGGCGTGTGCAGTTTTTTTGGAACTGTAAGGGAACGTTGTTTCAATTTATGTTAACTTGTTCCCTAGAATCCTATTCTTTTGGGATGTATTATTTAAAGTGTGGCTAACATATATAACATTCCTAGGATTTATTTGTAAGAGAGGTATATAGATGGGAGTCATAAGGTGGTTTGAGGAGCTGGAGTGACAAGGAGGTCATGGGTTCAACTCCCTCCTCTGACAACATTAACAACTAATTATAACATTGGCTATTTTAAAAAAACAAAATAAAGAGGTACAGTAGTTACACATAAATTTCATTCCAAGCTCAATGGGAATTTTTTTCCCGACCCTCCCTAGAGAATAAAACCATGTGGAAATTATTTCTATCTTGAAAATCGCTTATACCCAAGAATAAAATTTCGTAACATAGTTACAAACATTGGAATGCATATTTTCTACCCATATATTCAAGTAATGTATTAGATGACTTGAAACAAAATACCCAAAAGGATTTGGGTTCACAAAATATCATGCACACGCAAAAGTCGGGAAATTCCATCATAAGCAAATGCGAATATATCTGAATCATACATTACCTTATTGAGATCTTTTCTCCAAATTGCCACTATCTCTGAGACCTTACTTGGGAGATAAGATCGAGCCATTAAAGCTGCCTCTGGAATTCGATTGCTGCAAAAAGCATAACACAACTATAAATATAATTGCAGCCTGATCAATCCCTCCGCCCTTCCAGTAATGTCAGAATTCTATAACATTACCTTTCTATCAATAGTTGAAGGCAGTCTTCAAGTTTACCCAACATAAATAAGCAAAGGAATGCAACATTGTTCTTTCCTTGCTCCTTCGCAAGGGTTGCAAGTTTTGAAATTCCTTCAGCATCTCCGAAAGAAGAATATAGCAGTAACAGCCCACTCAAATCCATTGCATGATTCAAACATTCCTCAGCCATTTGTAACTGCAAAATGGAAAATACGTGAACTACAACAGGACAAGAGAAATACCGAACAAAACAAGAATCGTCATTAAGTATCACCAGTCCAGTTTACATAATTACTACTAATTTTGACAAATAAAGCATTTAACATCCTAATTATACAAGAGAATCAGCATCTAACATGCACCTGAGCAAAACTTCTAACATGCAACAAAACAAATAATTTGGCCATAACTAAAACCTTTGTAGCCCTTTGCATCTCAAAAGCCTCAATAAGGACTATATCCATCATGTGCACATGATCATATCATCAAGGCACTCACTTCAATACATTAGGACATGGATATTTAGGAAAGAAATGAAGCTGAAGTGTTGAATAAATTACTAAAGTTGAAGATTTAAATCATATTGAAAAGCACCTTTCCAGTAGACATAGCTAATTCTCCCAACTGCTTCCATTTAGACTCACTCTGCACCTCAATTGCAATGTTCTGAAAGGAAAGAGAACAAATATTATCTATGATATAAATCAACAAATCAAACTCATGAAGAGAGATGAAGATATTAGATACCCAAGTGAACAACTTTTACCAGTGAAGCAATATCTCCCTACAGACGTTACATGAACATACCTTTGCAACTTCTAATCTTCCAAGCTGTATAGCAAGATCAAATCTGTAGTCAGGGTCTGTAGCTACTTCAAGAGCATCCTCTATCATCCCTCGTGATTCCAAGAATCGAGCAACACTACCATAAAATCAGGTATTTCAATTAGGATGCGGATAAAATATGGTCAAATTGTAGATCTGAAACTTTACTCAGAAGTTTGAATAAACACTACATGCAACAGAACAAAATTCTAAACCAATGCAACAAACAAATCAATGTGTAATATAGTTATTCATACAAGATTATGCATAGATGTCATAAAACAATCCAAGTAAATATCTATGCTGGGCAAGTAAGAAGAGTGTCAAAGTTCGGAATAATGTAATAGCTGTCCATAAAAAATCACGAGTAACAAAAGACTATTTGATAAGACACAAAAAAGATTAACCTCCATTTCCCAGCTGATTGTTGAAATATCGTAACCACACTTGCTTGGACAAACAAAAAGAAATAGCAGGGAATGACATACTAACACATGCACATTATCTAGATATACATAATTTCATGAAGAACAACTCTGATACCAAAAGCATTTTCTGTATATTATCATATTTATTCACGATGAAAAGAAATTAATTATTATCTTATATTGTAATACAAGATAACTGCTACCTGTTATGATGTTCTTTAGGAATTGATGGTAGAACTTCATTGGCCCTTTCTAAATCACCACGCATCACAAGTGTCTTGTACTCAATCAGGCTCAAAAGCAGTGTGTATGCCACAACACTGAGGGATACAATCAATAAAAAGAAATAATTAGTTAAGATTACTGTAATTGGATACTTAAGTTAATCAAAACAAACAGCCCACTTACTTAAATTCTTTGTCAATCAAATACACCCGGCTTTGGTTTGCAAGATATCCCAACAAGTACATAGGGCGGTCCAAATGGAACATTGTAGTTACCTAAATTCATAATGTTACATCAATAGGTTTCACATGACTAGTATTTTAATAAATAAATAAATAAATAAAAAAGTGTGTATTTTTTCAATAGAAGGAGCACAAGAGTTAATACCTCTCCGCCAACACAATAATTAAGTCTCCAAGAGGAATTATTATAGATAAAGCAATCGCCAACCCAGATACCCGTCCTTACACGCTCATTCATTTCATGAAGGAGCTCAAAAGCATCTTCGACCCCTTCTTCATCTACGGGTCTTCCACTATCTATGTGTGATGCAACAACATCACGCTGCTCCAGAGAAAATCAAAATTATTAAAGTGCCCATCAGTAAACATCAATCAAATATCCATTCAGCAAAAGCAAGCCAAAGGGAAAAGGCTATAAGAAAAGGATTAAGTTTTTGGAATCCTCACATTGTACTTCAGGATGTAGAATGATGTATCACTAGCAATTGTTACTAGATCACCACTATCAGCCCAGTAGAGGTTCTGACACAAACAAAATTAAATCAGACACCGAAAAAGACATGAAAAAAATAACTAAATGTCATCTAATCAAAGCACTTACTTTCACATTGACATCAATGCGGTAAATCAACCTGCATTCAACCCAATCATAAAAACAGATGAAATCATTTGAACATATCGCCAGTAAAGTGCCACCAAATATTCTTTCAGCTGAAAATGTTGGTCGGACACTCTTCTTTTCCTGAAATACCCATTATTTGAATTCTTATTAAATCTTCCCTAGAACATTTTTTCACATTAGAAAAGCTATAACAATCAAAGTAAAATTTGTGTGCACTTTCCGGAGTGAGAACCAAGCCAGGCAATAAAGAAAAATGAAATGGAAACATGCCTTGTTAATAAAGAAAAATGAAATGGAAACATGCCTTGTTATTTGTTTGGGAGCACATTTCTCAATTTTCAACAGATATAGTAATTTCCTTAAGGAAAACTTATAGCTAAGCTCACATATATTTATTTCATGCTCCTTGTCCTAAACAGTTTGAGATGAACCAACAAATAGAGCAGTAATTTAATAGAATAACTCTGACTATAAACACTATTGCTATATGAGAGAGAAATCAGTCCAGGAACAGATCTATACAACTATGGAAAATAGAACAGAAATAGAAAAATAATGATAGAGATCCATCAGCACTTTCAAGGGACTACTCCCTCCCTAAACAAAGGCCCAAATTTCCTTCCTCAATGACTGAATCCACTAGGATCCTCCTTTCCTTATTTTATTCTTGCTCCCCCATCTCTGCTATTCCTTCCCACACTCCTTGCCATATGAGCAAGATTGTTACAGCCTAATTCCCCCTTATTTCCCTTGCCTCTCTCATCCCTTCCTAACTGTTTTTCATTAACTGTGGGGTGCCTAACACAGCACAAAAATGGTAGGATCTAGTTCTGCTTCCCCTTTTTAAAAAATAGGAACAATTTATTAGTTCTCGTCACCATTTTCATTTTGCAAAGTACAAGATAAAAGATGATAAAGTTTAACAAAAGTGCAAACCTGGAAACTTTTGCTGAAAATTTTAATCTTAGATGTACTTTCTCTGACAGCGTATTCTCCATCAGAAGACCAAACATACTCTAGTGCTGAACCAAATGACCTGTTTCTCCATGCCAATGCAGTGTATATAATATACTCACCATCTCCACATACAACAACGAACCTCCCATTAGGATTGTGCTTTAAACTCTGCATAAATTAGCTCATCAATCAGCCAACCACACATGAAACAAACAAATATTGCTGATAATTGAACCAGCAGTAAGGGATCTTACTAATTTGGTTAGTCAGATTGGAAATTGGAGATTAGTCAGATTCAGATTACAAACTTAGTTCCAAACTACCAACTAATTTGGTTACTTTACATGGTTATATTACAACAGATATTTAAGTCATACAATGATACAAAAAATAGAGGTCCCTGCAATCAACTTGGAATTTCAATGTAGATTAACATTACAAAAAAAATCTTTTAAGTAAACCAAGTCAGATACTGCATAATAAAGTCACGCTGAATATGCAAAATGATTGATTTGCTAAACAATGTACATATGTCACTTTCCTAAAATCTGTTAAGGCTTGTATGATGAAAGCAAGAATGGTAAAAATAGAGAAGTTACGCAAAAGAATGATGCATAACATTTAGGAGGATATTGACTCACTTGTGGGTAAAGATCACAAGTGCCCAACTCCTTGACAGCCAAAGGCAACCTTTCTCCATCAGCAACCTAAAAAGCATAGTACTTGGATGTGTTACTAAAAAAAAAGCTTTACACTTTTTGCTCACATATTACAAGTAAGAGGTATAATTGAGCCTATACCTCCAAATCTGCCCCTATGCTCTTTATATTGACAGTCTGAATTTCATTATGTTTAGCCCAAATAATTTTCCCACTGTTGTCCATGCTAGCTACAGGTACTTCTCGACCAAGTTTGACCATAATTGTTCCTTCGTCATATCCAATCACAACCCTGTGGGAAAGATGTATTGGTAATTAATGTAATCAGGGAGAAGTGAAGATAAGAAAACTCCATTATTCAAGCACAATTTAACTAAAATATGAGGTCAAGAAATTACTTGCATATACAAAAATACTCACCGACGTGAACCTTTCAAGTATCCAATAGCCCAAACTCTTTCAAGACCATAGTTCAATGTATTCTCGAGCCTGCACACAGATTGAACAGCCAAAAAACATTGAAATTGGTGTTATATTTTTTTCTGAAACATGAAATGGGTGTTATTATTACCTGAATTCAAAAAGAGACAGACAATATTGTACAGTTCATTCTCAAATTCAGTCCTATCTCAAAGTTAAACAAAAATCTAGGCATTACAGTCACCAAAAATAAACCTTTCATGTTATATTAAAAAATGCAAAAAAGAAACATGAAGAAGCAACGCATCAACCTAAATATCATAAAGTTAGCCTCATTTTATAAGGTCAAGAGTCAACCCCACGCAAATAATTCATGTTTGAAATTGAATAAGATGAATATAATTGGAGGGTAACACAAGGAATATACTAAATAGAATAAACATAAAGCTCACAAGTCACAATTCATTTATCTGGGCATCTCAATTACCTGTAAGTTGTTGAGTGCCATATACGCACTGTACCATCCTCAGAACCAGTAATGATTATAGGAAGTTCAGGATGAAAGCATACAGCAGACACATTGTGTGTGTGACCATCTAGGGTCTGGACACAACTTTTGGTCTGATAATCCCATACCTGTTCAATATGTTTTATAATGTTATTTATTTTCATATATAATAAATAATATATAAGGTGAGAACTATTGTTTATTGTAATAAACAAGAACTATTAATTACAACCGTTAGACCACAATCAATGCACCAGATTAAAAAATCTAATTTAAAAGCTCATGTGACCATATTTTAACTGCCTCCACTGTATACTACCTTTACATTTGTCCTCCCCTTCCTATGCCACCCTTTCTTCTCACAGTTTCTTCTTCTACTTGATCTCACCACTGTGAATTGTCTCCAAATTTCTCTAAACAGCATGAATATTTCTTTGTTTCCTAACTGAATTCTGATATTAAGCATGCTATTCACATCATCAAAACTTTTTGCCCTTTTCGGTTATTGTTTTGTAATCCATTTTGATTTTTTCTCAAAAGCTTCCCTCTTTTGCCATTTGAACCTTCCAGGAGCCTTTGCGTACGCCTTTTCTTTTGAACTGCATTTCAAATTTTGATATACTCATAGGTGAGAGGCTTTGATCGGGTCCTGAGATGACTCACTGCTATGATTTTTTTTGTAATGAGGTGAGGCAAAACGGACTACTTGTATGAGTTTTATAGTTTATTATTTCTGGAATAGATGTCTTAGTTGGAGAAGGCGCCAATTTTTATTTTTATGAGTAACTTTGAAAGAAAAGAATTGGTGATTTGAAAATATGGGGATTTTTGCTGCAGGCTTGCTATTTATCACTCCAATTTGCCAATGGAATTCCACAACTTTAGTTTCAGAACATGGCTGGTTTCCTTTCCAATTAGATTGCTTGGAAGCTTAGTATTTCCACTTCTGTGAATGCGTATTTTTTCACTGCATAGTACCTTGCTGGATACGTAAGGAAGAGAAGATCCCTGTGTTGAAGTCAGTGTAATGAAAATTAAGTGGAGGTAGCATTGGTCACGTAACCCATTGATTGAGATTTTTAATCTTGATTGTTGATTGTAATCCAACGGATATAATTGATAGCTCTCGTTTCTCACAATAAAATAGGAGTTCTCACTTGATACGCTCCTTATATATAAAACAAGTAAAAGGTGGAAACAAAAATTTAAACAAAACCTTGGCAGTGTGATCATCAGAACCGGTGATTAGATAAGGTTTGTCACCGCCTGTAAAGTAATCGACACAATTCACTCCTTTCTGGTGAGCATCCAATGTAAAATTGGGATCAGAAGAGCCAAGATTCCAAATCTGGAAAGAGAAGATAACGGGTGCACCAATGCACTATACTGTGAGTAAGAGAATATAATTAAATTAAAAGAAGTAAACAACTGGCAAGAACACAGATATACCTTTATGGTGCGATCAAGAGACGCACTGGCAAAGGTGTTCGTGTCTTTAGGATTAAATGTCACTTGCATAACATAATGGGAATGTCCTTCAAATATCTGGGTACAAATCCAGCCTTTTTCCCAATCCCAAAGCTTTATGAGCATATCATCAGATGATGACAGCACATAAGGAAGGGTGGGATGAACTGACACACACCTAATGTAATCTGTATGTGCTTCAAATACTTTGACTTTATCCATTGTATTGTAATTATATACACGAATAAACATATCATCAGCTCCGGCAACAACCCACTGTTTGCGTGCAACAAACTTGGCTGATCTAACTGCAAAATCACATAAAAGAGCCCCAATGGTCTTAAAAGTAAGAAATATACAAGTAAACTGGGTCTTCAAGCAAATGTATCAAGCTTTCAAGCAAAACGCATCTAGAGGGAGACATGCAAACAGACGGACCAAAAAAAGATTCATGTACCTGGTAACTCAGTGACCTCAAAAGATTTGGCCATGGTCTGAAATAGCATAAAAGATATCAGTGATGACTGATTACACAAGCAAATCTCCATAGAAAATAATAATTACTCATAGTAGAAGTTTGGGAAGAATTTGATTTGAAATTGAAACAGGGGAGTCGGAAGCTATCATCTCTCACTACCAATCTACAAAATAAGATTGATTACTATCCCAATACACAGACATAGAGGCCGTAAATTTATGTAAAGTAAGATTGTTTACTAGTATTTTTTTTGTCAACTTTGAAAGGGCATTGGTCATTTTGCGGCAACTGTGTATTTGAATTGATGAAACAACTAACATCATCTAATTTGAATATAATACAATCATTTATAGCAATGCTTCAAAATAAAATATCACCGAACTAACCTATTTACACAACAACTACAAATTTACTTGTTAATATTGTTCAATATTTGTTCCACACACTCAGTCATTAATTCATATTGCAGGATCAATCAATCATATAGCTGCTTTAAATTTGTAGGAAACCATAAATAAATAGGTCCCTCCATTCGTGAATCAACAGCTCATAATATTTAGGCACAATGCAAAAGGTCGCTTGTTCAGATATCAATCAACAAACACCCATGTCTGACTTTGGTGCCAATATATAGGTATCCACCACTTCATTTCTCAATTTAATGAATATCGTCTAGAACAGCATACGGCATCTCAGTTTTTGAACAATTAATCACATACCTGAGATTGGTAGTTCCAGATACAGACGGTTCCAGAGTATAAACTAGCCAGAATCCTGCATTAACAAAGGTAACATCAAGTAACTAAATTATATAATTAAAAACATCAACAATAGCATCATATAACAAAAACCACTATTACTAGTTACTAGTGACTAAATCCCAATAAACCATCGTTGTAGAAGTGGAACCCAGGCAAACTTGAGACAGACATATCTAAGGATGAAAAAAATTACAAATATTCCTAATTATAAAGTTAGCATTAAATCATAAATTATTTTCTGCAATTAAATAACGCAGAAAACGGTGAAGCATTACCATGGTTCTGTTGGATGTAGATCCACACATTTCACTCTTTCTGATCTCTGCGCAAGCTTTCGCTGATCAAAGATTATAACAACACGTTAGCTTAAGTAAACACAAACCGAGACATCCACACTGAGCTCGGTTTCAATAAATAAAATATCAACAGATAAACATTGAAAGCAACCGTACCTTGATTTCGAGTCTGAGAGGCTGAAAATTCAAGTAACAAAAAAAAAAAAAAAAAAACGAGTCAGTTACACGGTTTCACAGTAGATCCCATTGAAATTGAAATCGTAAGAGGTAACTAAGCAAATTGAGAACCTCACATTTGAAGTAAATGAAATCGAAACATTTGAAATCGGAAAAATGAATGGCGGAAAGAGATAAAAGCATTAAATCTCATAGAATTGAGTCCAGATCTAAGGTATGATGAGAATGCAGAAGCGATAGAGAATGAACGGATCGAATAAGAAGCTTACCATTGTTGTGGATTGGAGAGTGAACTAGCCTCTGTTGAGATCAATCGTTGGAGATCAGAACACGAATTCGACGAGCTGAGTGAGGAAGAGAGAATGGTGAACAAATGTTTTTGTATATTATATGAGATCGCGGTGTAAATACCATAGGATTGAAAGATTTCGAGTTAAATTGAGATTACCAAAATGCCACTGGATCGAACTAAGGTTGCATAATAGACTATATCATATCACATGTGTGTTTTTTTTTTTTTCTGCCAAAAATAAAATATATTTATGATGTTTAAAAAAATAGTAAATGATTGAATTTAAATGATCCAAAGGTTGAATTCAAATAGTTAA
>JBBPBT010001003.1:6825992-6844606 GCA_037974875.1 Cicer bijugum | reverse complement strand
TATAAAAAATAAAATACTACAATAATTATTAAATAAAAGATAAAAGACAACAAAAAAACGTAAAAGAGCAAAATGAGTTATAAAAAATAAAATTAAAAAAAACAAAATAAATATTAAATGAAAGATAAAAAGTAAAAATTATATTTAAACAAAAAAAATAGTTTAAGAAGGATATTGTTTACTCAACTTAAATATAAATTTCATTAAAATAACTTTTAAATGTAGACGTTTCTAAAATATGTCACATCCATTAAATATTTATATGCTTTTATAAACACATAGTGAAATCTCAACTGTCAATAGTGACAGATACTGTTCATTTTATTAACATGCACTAAGCAGCAGACGGTTGTTAACATTATAAGGGAGATAGAGAAGATGCTATTTGATTTCTCGCCAAAACTCATTAAATTACATCTTGATTGACATAAAACTTTCGATAGTTGCATGTATTTTTGGCTTATCAGTCTCTTTCATATATCAAATTTTCATGTGAACATAAAAGTGTTGTGCTGGTTGTTACATGTAAGACTATTAAAATAATCATAAAGACATTATTTAATAGATCTACGGTAATATTTTTTTTTATAAAATTGTGTAAAGACATAGTCTAAGAGGAGTACTTTTGTAAAATAGAGAAACATTTGTTTGTGCGTAAAGACAACTAAAGTAACATGAGTATAATTGTCATAATTGTGATTTGGAGTTTGAAATAGCAGTCTTGCATTTAAAATATGGAGACATTATCTCAATTGAGCAAAATTTAAATTGTGTTCAATGATCATAAAAATCTACAATATTTGTTCAATCGTAAGGAGTTGAACATGAGGTATTGCAAATGAATAAAACTTCTTAAGGATTATGACTTTGATCTAATTACGTTATCATCTAAGAAAAATATATGTGGTGGTCGATGTCTTGAGCTTCAAAATACATGACTTTGATTGAATTCACATATAACAATAATTATCATATATAACAATAGTTATCATTATAGTATTTAAATGACATATTTTCAAACTATGTATTGAATGAAGTGTTGAATCCTCTTTTGTTGGTTTGAAATTGTGCTTGGACTATAAATTATAACATTGAAAAATATCAAGTTAAATAAAAAATATCATGAATTATTACTCTTCGATAATCAATGATATTCAAGAAATTGGTTACACTTTAATTTAACTAAGCTTTTGTTTCTTACAATTTAAGAATATTGCAACTAAAATCTACTTCTCCCTATCATCCTAAAGACCACAAGTACAATTTCAACTCCATTAATCATTACAAGATCTAAATTATCCCATTTGTGGCTTACAACACGCAAACCATACCAAGTGTAGAGGAAAAAGATCAACAATCCAATTATATAAGGAATGCATGAAAACTCTTCGGTGCTTTTATTCCTTATCACCCTTTTGAATGTAACACTGCAATATTAATTATCATTCTAAGTATTAATTCCACAGTTTCTCCGACAGGTTGATTTATAATGAAGTACAATAGAACCAGTGAAAATTGTTTCAAAATTATAATCCGTAACTTTTATAATAAAAGCAAGGAATTAACGTTAATTAATCCAAATTAAGGATATCATTAGCTAGCTATAAGGAATGAACGAAAAAGTAATAATACCAAGAAAAGCAACAACCAAACGAAGAGTCACTTATATCATGTTTGGTTCCTTAATTACTCTTTGCTTACAAGCTACAAGAGATTAAATTTATTAGCACCGAGAACAACATTGAGGAGATGCTCTATTTATACCGGCCAGCTTGACACAGTTCCATAACAAAAAGAAAATAAAATAAAATACCATTAAAGTAAATTGTTCACAAATTGTTCACTTAAAAGAGTCAAATATTTACAAGTTATTTTTATTTTATTTCCAAATCATCATTTTATTAATTTCTCATATAAAAATTTATATATCTATATTAGTTTCATAAATAAAAATATCAAATCTGACTTCATTTTAACACAAAAAGAAATAATATGGAAAAAAAAGATTCAAGTAGGATGTGTTTCATTTGAAAGATTTTTAAACAACATAGTAGATCAATATATATTAGTCATATTTATAAATTTCAACTTTGTCTTTTGTTAATTTTCAAGTAATAAGCTATGCGAAGCTTGTAAATTTGTCACCTATTATTGGATTGTGTTAGTATTGAATTTAATTTATAGTTTTATAATTAATGGCATTATTATTTATGATAGAATGTTTTAATTTTGAGTAATGTTTGGAGTGGTATTTATTTATTGATTAATATGATATGATGCAGATTCAAGTTTTGTGCCTCTATAGTAATACATATAAAACAAACACCTACCATATATATTCACGTATTAAATTCAATAGTACTAGGTTTACTAAATCTCACAGATAACCATATTCACGTATTAAATTCAATAGTACTATGTTTATTAAATCTCACATATAGCCCTATAAGAAAGATGACACCTACCACTACCATTATATTGACTCTTAGGTGAGCATCTCTTCCTTAAAATGAACCAAAATTGATAGCGACCCTTTATTTTCTTATTATCATTACATAGCATAATAAAAAGTACTATAAAATATTTAATTTGGTTCACCAACATCCCGTTCAATTGTTGAAGCCTAGCTAGCTATGACCATATATTTTTTCTTCATTGCTATGTTCAACTCCATTAACCGTTACAAACCTAAATTGTCTCATTTGTGGCTTACAACAGGTAAACCATACCAAGTGTAGACGAGAGAGTTCAACAATCCAATATTAATCATCATTCTAAATATTAATTCAACAGTTTCTCCGATAGGTTGATTTATAATGAAGTACAATAGAACCAGTGAAAAGTGTTTCAAAATTATAATCCATAACTTTTATAATAATTTTTTTTCACATCTTCATGACTTATAATATCTCATATAATTTTGAAAATTGAATTGTTAAATACGATGATTTTGGACAACATAAAAATATGTTTTTTTACATGACATGTCTTTTCGAAAGAACTTTTGAAGATATGAAAAAAAAAAAAACTCTAAAATTATGTTATGTAACTTACATTGGGGCAACATAAAGTGCAACTGAGGCAATATTGCCTGTAAGAATAGAAAGAATAAACTAAAGTAAGTAATTAACATTAATTAATAGCTGAGTTTAATAATTACCTTTGCTCTTGTTGGAGAATAGAAGAAGTAGATGAGAACAAGACTAAATTGTCTATTTATAACATAGGATAACTCAAGAACAATTCCAACTCCATTAATCGTTACACGATCTAAATTGTCTAATTTGTGGCTTACAAATAGAATCAATTGATAGCATAGTGGATCATTTATTCACTCAAATTATGTTATGAAAAAAAACTAAAGCAATTGATAGCATAACTTTTGAACATATGAAAAAAAAAACTCTCAATTTATGTTATGTAACTTACATTTGGGTAGCATAAAGTGCAATTGAGGCAATATTGCCGGTAAGAACAAAAAGGATAAACTAAAGCAAGTAATTAACATTAATTAATAGATGAGTTTAATAATTACCTTTTCTCTTGGTGGAGAATAGAAGAAGTAAATGAGAACATAGGATAACTCAAGAACAATTCCAACTCCATTAACTGTTACAAGACTTAAATTGTCCCATTTATGGCTTACAAGAGGCAAACCATACCAAGTGTAGAGGAGAGAGTTCAACAATCCAATTAAGTAAGGAATGCATGAAAACTCTTCTATGCTTTTATTCGTTATCACCCTTTTGAATGTAACACTGCAAAATCTAGTGAAAAGTGTTTCAAAATTATAATTCGTAACTCTTATAACATCACACAACTTTTAAAGATATGAAAAAAAAACTCTCAAATAATCTCAAATTATGTTACGTAACTTACATTGGGGCAACATAAAGTGCAACCAAAACAATATTGCCTGCAAGAACAGAAAAGCTTAGCTAGCAATAAGGAATGAACGAAAAAGCATGCAAGAACAGAAAAGCAAGGAATTAACGTTAATTAATCCAAATTAAGGATATCATTAGCTAGCTATAAGGAATGAAGGAAAAAGTAATAATACCAAGAAAAACAACAACCAAACGAAGAGTCACTGAGATTATGTTTGCTTCCTTGATTACTCGAGAGATAACAAATGAGAACAATGCAGGTGGTGCTTCCTTGATTACTCGAGAGATAACAAATGAGAACAATGCAGGAGGTGCTTGCTGTATTTATAATGGAAAAATGCAATGTTGTATTTATAATGGAATGCAACATTGAGGAGATTTATAATGGCCAACATTGAGGAGATTTACAAAAAGAAAATAGAATAAAATTATATAAGGAATGCATGAAAACTCTTCTATGCTTTTATTCTTTATCACCCTTTTGAATGTAACACCGCAAAATCCAGTGAAAAGTGTTTCAAAATTATAATTCGTAACTCTTATAACATCACACATAATTTTGAAAATTGAATTGTCATAAATCATGATTTTGGACAATATAAAAATATGTTTTTTTTACATGACATGTCTTTTCAAAATAACTTTTAAAGATATGAAGAAAAAAAAACTCCCAAATAATCTCAAATTATGTTATGTAACTTAAATTGGGGCAACATTAAGTGCAACCGAAGCAATATTGTTCACAAATTGTTCACTTGGGGCATCATAAAGTGCAATTGAGGCAATATTGCCTCTAAGAACAGAAAGGATAAACTAAAACAAGTAATTAACATTAATTAATAGTTGAGTTTAATAATTACATTTCTTCTTGGTGGAGTAGATGAAAACATAGGATAACTCAAGAACAATTCTAACTCCATTAATCGTTACATGATCTAAATTGTCTCAATTGTGGCTTACAAATAGAATCAATTGATAGCATAGTGGATCATTTATTCACTCAAATTATGTTATGAAAAAAAACTAAAGCAATTGATAGCGTAACTTTTGAACATATGAAAAAAAACTATCAATTTATGTTATGTAACTTACATTTGGGCAACATAAAGTGCAATTGAGACAATATTGCCTGTAAGAACAGAAAGGATAAACTAAAGCAAGTAATTAACATTAATTAATAGCTGAGTTTAATAATTACCTTTTTTTTTGGTGGAGAATAGAAGAAGTAGATGAGAACATAGGATAACTCAAGAACAAGACCTAAATTGTCCCATTTATGGCTTACAAGAGGCAAACCATAACTAGTGTAGAGGAGAGAGTTCAACAATCCAATTATGTAAGGAATGCATGAAAACTCTTCTATGCTTTTATTCGTTATCACCCTTTTGAATGTAACACTACAAAATCTAGTGAAAAGTGTTTCAAAATTATAATCCGTAACTCTTATAACATCACACAACTTTTAAAGATATGCAAAAAAAAAAACCTCAAATAATCTCAAATTATGTTACGTAACTTACATTGGGGCAGCATAAAGTGCAACCAAAACAATATTGTCTGCAAGAACAGAAAAGTTTAGCTATCTATAAGGAATGAACGAAAAAGCATGCAAGAACAGAAAAGCAAGGAATTAACGTTAATTAATCCAAATTAAGGATATCATTAGCTAGCTATAAGGAATGAAGAAAAAAGTAATAATACCAAGAAAAACAACAACCAAGCGAAGAGTCGTTGAGATCATGTTTGGTTCCTTGATTACTCGAGAGATAACAAATGAGAATAATGCAGGAGGTGCTTCCTTGATTACTCGAGAGATAACATATGAGAATACAGGAAGTGCTTCCTTGATTACTAACAAATGAAACAAATGAGAACAATGCACCTTGATTACTAACAAATGAAACAAACGAGAACAATGCAGGTGCATGCTGTATTTATAATGGAAAAATGCAATGTTGTATTTATAATGGAATGCAGCATTGAGGAGATTTACAAAAAGAAAAGAAAAGAAAATATCATTAAAGTAAATTGTTCATAAATTGTTCACTTAAAAGAGTCAAACATTTACAAGTTAATTTTATTTTATTTCCAAATCATCATATTATTAATTTCTCCAATAAAAATTTATATTTCCATATTAGTTTCATAAATAAAAATATCAAATCTGATTTCGTTTTAACACAAAAAAAAATAATATAGATTTAACACAAAAAAAAATAATATGGAAAAAAATTCAAGTAGGATGTGTTTCATTTGAAAGATTTTTAAACAACATAGTAGATCAATATATATTACTCATATTTATAAATTTCAGCTTTGTCTTTTGTTAATTTGCAGGGAATAAGCTATGTGAAGCTTGTAAATTTGCCACCTATTATTGGATTGTGTTAGTATTGAATTTAATTTATAATTTTATAATTAATGACATTATTATTTATGATAGAATTTTTTAATCTTGAGTAATGTTTGGAGTGGTATTTATTTATTGATTAGTATGATATGATTCAGATAAATTTTGTGCCTCTCTATACTAATACATATAAAACAAAACCATTTATATAAGAAAATGACGCCTACCATTTTTATTTTAATATTAAATACTAGGTTAATTAAATTTTACCGTAAAAGAAAGTCTCCAACTAACCACTGCCATGCCATTATGCTCTTAGGTCAACATCAAGCCGGAGCTTGTCAAAGGAAAAAAAAAATTATAGGTAAAAAATGACTAAAATGCCCATATTAAAACTAAAGAATTACAAGAATACCTAAACCTAATTCAATTTTCTCTTTCTTCTTCTTTCTTCCATCGAGCCTCTCTCCTTCTCTCTGATTCTCTCCATCTTGCTTACAAGTTACAGCAGCCTTCCTCTGCTCCTCTGCCAAATCACGAATCGTTCCGCCCGTTCGTCGCTCTCGGGCCTGTTCGCTGCAACTCTCCAGATCGCCTCTGCCTGACTGCTTTGTTCGCTGTAACTCTAAAGCAAATTTACCATTTCCAAATTTGTAAAACATGAAATACAATTATGCCCTTGGAGGTTTTTCCCATTCCAAATGGTAGCTCTCATTACTATTGAAAAAAATTTAGAGGTTCTTGTGATGCATTACAAGGTGCCCAACAATGTTTATGAACTGCAATACAGTCTTTAAGTCTCCATTAACGGATTGGTCCAAGTGCACCATTTCTATAAGAGGATTGAAATTTTGCATGATTCAATATCAAGACCAGAAAAGTAACAAAGAAAAGAAAACTCTATCAACCAAAACATGGGGTTAGAACAAATTGAATTTGAAGTGTTTGTTAAAATTAATGGTTGAACAAACCGATGAGTAGTAAAATGACATAAAAAGATATTTTTAATTAATATTTTTTTTTTCTTCCAATTAAGATAATGAGTGTAGAATAGAAAAAATTATGATAAATACTCAAACACTACTTGAAGTAGTACTCTGAAAGTTGCTACCAAACAGCTCTATTTTGATCATATGAACTCAAAGCTATAAATTATCTGCTCTAAGCTAGCAGTTCGGCCCAGCCAAACAGACACTAATGTATCGCATGATGTTTTTTCACTTGACTATCACTTAATTCCTATTCCACAAAATATTCCTATGTTTCAGGAAGGAATTGCAGTAGGTAGAAAATTTGCAGCACTTAAGAACTACCAAGTGGATGGAAACAAAGAAATGATGGGTATTGGTATTATGAACTTAGCTGGCTCTCGTAGTTCATGCTTTTGTCACAACAGGTAATAATTTTTCTTCTTCTTCCCTTGTTTCTTCATATGACTAAGTTATCTAAGAAGCATCAATTTTGATAAATTCTACATTCTTTAATACTTGCAGGATCGTTTTCTCGATCATCGGTTAACTACAATGCTGGAGCACAGACAGCAGTTTCTAATATACTCATGGCTTCAGCTGTTTTAGTGACCCTTTTGTTTCTCATGCCTCTCTTCTATTATACACCGAACCTTGTCTTAGCAGCCATCATCATTGCGGCTGTGGTTTGACTAATTGATTTTCAAGCTGCATATAAACTATGGAAGGTTGACAAACTTGATTTCTTGGCCTGCATGTGCTCCTTTTTTGGTGTTCTCTTCATTTCTGTTCCTTTAGGTCTCAGTATCGCGGTAAGCTGATAATTCATGTATCTTGCTAAGCTAAAAATATGCAAGTTTCATGACTATTCACCGACAATATAAAACTTTTTACGCAGGTTTCATCACGTAGATATTTGTCAAAAAAAAATTGTAAATAATATAACAAAGTGGCATTATGATAAGATCTGATTGGATGATTGTGTAAAACAGTTTTACAGTGTTAATACATATTTTCTCGACGTAAGATATAATGTATGATAATGCTATGAATACAATATTAATGGCAATTGAGTTGGTTGAAATCTTCAGGTTGCCATATCAGTCTTCAAGATCCTACTTCATGTCTCTAGACCAAACACTTTGGTTTTGGTGAATATACCAGGAACACAAATATTGAATAACATAAATCAATACAAAGAAGCTTTAAGAATACCTTCGTTTCTCGTTTTGGCTGTTGAGTTTCCAATCTATTTTGCTAATTCGACTTACCTTCGAGAGAGGTTAGATAAGGATATTTCTAGAATTTATAATTTGTTAAGTCCATTATATATTTCTTTGAGAGAATCCATGCATGATTCATATGATTAAGAGTTTCTCCTCCTACAGGATACTGAGATGGGTTCGAGAAGAGGAAGAACAAATAAAAGCACATAATGGAAAATCATTGGAGTGCATAATTTTAGATTGACGGGTACAAATTTTATTGAACTTACAACGTTGGTTAGAGTTTAATTGAGCAAATTTTGCTGTAATATTATTTGTAAAATATGCGCATAAATGATAAATATCTACATTGTGATATGTGATTGACGTATGTGAAAAACTTTCTTACACTTTTATATAATAATTTTCTTAACAATATTTTGTTTTTTCAGCTGTCACGGCAATAGACACAAGTGGTCTTGAAACTTTAGGTGAACTTAGAAAGATGCTGGAACAGAGATCACTTAAAGTATAATTGACATTGATTTCAGAAGGCTTAAAAATGTACCATTATTCACTTTCTAACTTCTACATTTATAATTTGTTGCTGCAGCTTGTGTTGGTAAATCCTGTTGGAAATGCGATGGAAAAGTTACATACATCGAAAATTTTGAATACATTTGGATTTAAAGGAGCCTACCTCACAGTCGGAAAAGTTGTGGCTAGCATTTCATCATTAGAGAAAGCTCAACCTTGATTTTCCTTTAAAGGGTGGCTAGCATTTCATCATTAGAGAAAGCTCAACCTTGATTTTCCTTTAAAGGGTGTTCTAGGACATGGAAGAGAAATCTTATAGGAACCATCAAACTTTTTTTTGTTTTTACGAGAAATACTCGTTTAAGTTTCTGAGACACTCTAATTTATGTTGGAAGAAACCTCGAAAACAAAAAAAAATATTACCTAAACAATGTTGGTGATTAAAATCAAGGGCCATGTTACTTCAGAAGAGTGTTTCTAGTCTCAGGTTGATGTTCCTATCAATGCTAGTCTTATATTTTCTGATACTTGAGCAATTTTGTATTTTAATAGAGGAAAAGAGTATTCAAGAGATAAAAATTTTGGTTTCAATGATAAAAGTATTATTTGAAGTTTAGTATCAGTTCCTTTTTCATAAGGTAAGAACACACACTAGTACGGACACAATAATTACTTACAAAATAGAGCAGGTACAAAATCTATTAATATGACAATTGCAACAGAATATTTCACCAAGATATGGATTATGCAAAGTTATCCAAAGAGAAATGATATTGGAGGAATAAGCTTTATTGATGACTATTGAGTATTGTACATACATAAACATGCTGATAGAATAATGTGTAACTTCCACGTCAGAAAATGATTACTAGACAAAGAAAGTGACCTTAAAAAAAGTATGTGATATTCAGGACTCATGAGCTCAGTAATCAACAGGAAATTTTGCATTATAGTTGTGCAAAGCACAGTTCATGTACGAAGCAGAAACTGACATTTAATAACTCAGTCAATATACCAAAAATATCCATATGTTGTATCCTACTTAAGATTGTATCAAACAAACATTTTTCTTTCTTACCTCAAACTGGGAACTCCACAGCATGTTCTGTTGCTGGTTTAATTGACACATCCAATTCCAAAATACCATGATTTCTTGAGACTGAGATCTCTTTAGCTGTGCCATCTTAGAAGCAGTACTACAATTAAAGATGTAAAACCTCATTATCACTACACTACGCTACAGCATAAATTCATAAGTTTGTTGTCGTGGTTGGTTGAGTGAGAGAGATTGTATTAGTATTTTGGAGGAAATGACCCTTGAAGTATTTCGGAGGAAATGACCCTTGAATTTGTGTTCGGCTAAAAAGTAAACAAAGTTTAAGAACAAATTGTTCAATACCGTGGACTAATCTTTTGCCAATGTATTAGTTACAACATATTCCTCTTACGTCGAATGAGGTTAATTGGCTACATATGTTTTGATCTTACAATACTTATTAATTGACATAGACACTGAAACACCAAACCTTAAGCACAACACACAATCGGTAGAGGCCTAAAGATTCCACCCAGCCGGAACAATCTCAACAACATATCTTTCTACATGCATTTTTACCAACAAAATTTTGATAAAAAGGCTAATGACTTATCAATTTTATCACTAAGCCATGAACACGGGGACGCCATAAATGCCATGATATATGATACATGGCTTATGTAATTTGATTTTATTACAAGGCCTCTTCTCATGAGACAATTAGACACATTAAGCTCTTCATAAGAACTATGAGAACTTTAGACACAATTGAAATTTGATAGTTACTGGATAATTTGATAGCTCTTCATAACAAATTTATCATTCCACATTCAGCTTCTGACCAAACCATTAATATTCAAACTATACAACAAGTCGTCAACAACAACAACAGCCAAACCTCATATTAGGTGGAACCGACGACATGAATCAGACAAAGCTATAATGTTTTATCATATATCATATCTCTAATCCAGCCATTGACATATGATATTCAAACTATAGAGTATATCCCAATATGCAATATGATTGGATCTAGAGTATCAAAAGGAATATAAACAAAGGTAAAAAACAATGATAGACAGTAAAATAGGGATGAGCGAGGGCCCGGTGGCCTCTTTCAACTCATCCATTAAACATTACAATGCACATAACTGTTTTGAGTTATTCATAATAGAGAAAACTCTTCCTTTCCTAGCTACAACTCACAGAACCATGAAATTTGGTTCTTGACAACTAACACGTAGCATACTTGCACAGCAATAACCCAAAGGTGAAAGCAAAAACAAATACACATAGGCAATTGTCTGCAAATAAATTTGTCTACAACAATTTCATTACTTGGATACTGTCTCCAAATAAAGTAAATAAAACATGTTATTTGGATACTTGCATGAGGAAGAGATCATGGTAACTTGAGTTAGGAGAGCTCTCTTCTGAGTTTGTGAAAGTTTTCTCCATTTCGTCTTCTGCCAAAATTTCCTCCGATTGACACTTAAAACTGCAAAATGCTTTCTCGCCACTGCAAGATATATACAATATATTACAACTAATGCTTGTGGCTTAAGTAAAACTCGTAATAGATAGAGTGAGGCGTTTGAGACAAACCTATAATCATAAATGTCTTCAGCACCCTGGTCTAATTTCTTATTACACGAGTGGCAAAAGCTTGTAACATTGTCAAAATGATGAGGTACTGATTCTTCTGAAAACATGGGAACCTGAGAAGATCTGAAAGGCGGGTCTTCTTTCATGCAGAACTCGGTAAAGTCATTGTTGTGACATTCCAAAATGCAGTCACCAAAAATATGTGTCCGCTTAGGGTTTGGACCGTGAGAAATTATACAAGTATAATCCTCAGAAAGCTCTATCTCTTTTGCAGAGAGTGAGCCTACATATCCATTACTGAAATCAATGGATATTGGAAGTGAACTTGCTGTAATTTTCAAAGAATTATCTACTAGTGAACTTCCTTTTGTAACCGGAGGCAAACTCGATACCGTAGATGTATCTTCTACAAACAAATCATCGGTTCCTAAATTCAAATTTTGATTCGAGTTGATTAAGGAAGAAGGCCTAGAGGAATCAGACAAAGAGGCAACAATACCTCTGAGACCTTTAGATTCCCAACCGACATCATCAAAGCTTTCAACTTCTGATTTAGGACTTTCGGTTGAAATCATATAGTTTTTGGGCAAGGAATTGGATTTTAAACAAGATGCAAGAGATTCATGGTTATTCTTCGAGAATTTAAGTATTCCATTCTTCTTCACCTGTGATCTCAAAATTATATTTTTCCTTGGAAATTTACCAAGGATCTCATTGTTAAGTTTGGCTTCGTTAACAAGAGAAGTTATGATGCCAAGGCCTACTTTACTTCCATCAAACTGCTTCTTATGGCCGGTTTGGTACGAAGGTCGAGAAGACTTAGCGCTAAAAACATTGCTAAGATTTGAGAAGAGTTTGTAATCCAGAGGAGATGTAGGGCTCCAAGCAGATTCAGAATCTGGTAAGACAGAGGTGTGAAAAAATGAGGAACTTATTTGTCTTGTGCTTATTGTATCAGAATGTAAAGAGAAATTGGAAGAAGAATCAGCCATGAGATCAAAAATCTTCCATTCCTCTTAAAAAAGGATGAAATCAGTATTTCCTTGCTGCATCAATTCAGAAAAGTAGCGAAAACAACATTTGTTAATTGAATAAGAATCATGATTAAAGTTCACAACAAGTAAGCAAGAAATGAAAAATGACTTATTCATTTAGCCACACCACACAAACAGTTAATTCCCTTGCATTTGGAAAATGATTAAATGCTTCTTAAGGCATAATAATAGGCAAATCTATTAGCAATATTACGCAACTCGCAGTTAAATATCAGGTAAAGTGTTGCTTTCGATTTCTTCCAATAAATGTGATATCTACTGCACAAGAGCAATACAAGAATCTCAATTTCCAGTTTATTAAGTATTAGATAATTTAGATTTGGAAAGACAAATCTCATAAGAATTTCAGCAATTGATCAAATAAAATACCTTTTCCCAAGATACTCTCCACAACAGAATGCTACAAAATCAACTTGGAAAATATAAATTTATGAACAAAGATCTAGCAACTCAAAAACTAAAAAAAAAAAAATGAAATCAAACCAATCCTTAAATTTATATATTTTACCGGACCATTAAAGTTTCCAAATTGACCAGAATCAATAATCAGACTTAAAAAAAATTGAGAGAAAAAAAAAAAACTTCAATTTTTGGAAGCTCAGATGATACCGCAAACAAGCACATAAAAATGTAACTCCAAGTACCTCTTTTACAATTGCAAAAAAAAAATTATTTTATTTTTTTAACATAGTATTCATCAAAAGCTCAGAAATCAACAGTGAAGTCAGCTAAGTCAGAACCTCAGAATCTGATTATCATCCAAAACAAACTGACTGATTGAGCAATCTATCAAAATTTCAAAAGCATCAAAAGGGTATCTGACTATATTATTACCCAGAAAAAAAAAATACTTTTTTTTTCACGAAAAACAAACCACCATACATTCTACAAGATGAAATATTAAACCAATCATACACATTTGAAGAAGCAAAGTAAAAAAATAAAAAATATTAAAAAATTCACAATTTTTATCAGATTGATGTCAGAATTAATGTAACAGAAATCAGAGAAATTTAGTGTAAATTGACCTACTTTTTTCAATCAGAGAGAAACCCAAATGCAGAATCCTTGCAGTGATGAACATCAGCAGCAAATAATTTTTTTCATCTATATATCATATAATAACACTCTCTCTAATCTATACATTATTTTTTTTCTTGTTTTGTTGAATCACAAGAATTTTTTCATCATCTTCCTCTTGCATGCATCGAAGTCAGAGACACACAGTGAGAGGTACTGCTTCTCTTTCTCTCTCTTTTTTTTTCTGTCTTTCTCATCTCTCTTTCATGATTGAGAGCTGCAAATACGTACATTAAATGTATCTACACCGTATACTGTATAGTATTCGCAATTTTTTTATTAATTTACCATATTTATTACTTTTTTTTATAGTAAACTTGTTATTATTTGTTTGACATAATATATAGTAAATTTGTACTTCTGTTTTTTCATACATAATTTATATTAGTACATCTTTTTTTGAGAGAATGTATATTAGTACATAAATTGATAAATAAATTAGGTAAATAATAGTTTTTAACTATTATTTCACCTGTCAAATATTAATATTATAGAGTTGAATGTAATTAAATAAATAATATTATTAATTTTTATATAAATATTTACAATTAATTATTTTTTATTAATAACTATTATATTATTAATAATATATTTAGTTATTCATCATTGTTAGATATATAAAAATATGTAATAAAAAGTAAATGAATTAATTGTTATAAAAAAATAAATTACTCATCAAAAGTCACAAAAATATTAATTTTAGTTGTTTGTACAATTTCTTTTTTACAACTTTGTCTGTACAACTAAAAACAAATATATTAAAATTGTACAAATAAAAACGAATCAAATATATATAAAGTTAGAAAAAGTATTTCAGAAAATGTTGTAGTTTATATATATTTTTTATTTAAAAATATTTTACATGTGCATCTAATTGCACTATTCTATGTAAATATTTATAAAAATATTTTAAAATTAGTTTTCGGTATATGTGTAAAAAATATAGTCTCGGAATAAAACTTGATCTCTTAAAAGATTTATATTAAATAAAAAGTATGAAAGATAATAATGATTTGTTTTTATAATGATTTGTAATAATGTGTTGGATAGAAAAGTTCAACCATAAGCAATAAATGGTAACCGTACAAATATTTTAAAGAAAAAAAATAAAGATGACATGTTTTGTTTTTGATAAAAAAAAAAGTGCTTTTGTTAAACTAACTGAATAAATAAAGTGCTTTTATTAATCTGAATTGCGTAAAATTAATTGGATTTGGTTTGCTTAATTGTTGAGATTTTTAGGGGAGATTCAGCAGAAAACAGGACAAAGTTGAGTGTGAGTGTGACAGGGGTTTCAAAAACTAACTGACCAACGTCCACCACAGCTTCACATTTTTGTGTGGGCCCGATTAACGTGGCCCATCAACTTCATTCACCTTCAATACGATGTATACAAAAATCTTTTTTTTAAGGAACACAAACCTTTTTTGTGACAGAAAAAAATTGATTTAATGAGTTGTACTAGATGAGTTTGGAGCATTTTATTTGTACTAAATATATTTTTAGTTTTTTAAATTGATATTTTCGGTTTTACTCTCTCCAATAATTTCCATTTGAGTTTGTGTTGAGAAAGTTTGAATTTAGTCCACACCATCATTTTTGTCGGTTTGGTGTTTGATTGTAGCTAACAGAAACCCAAGTCACGCAGACTATATAAATTTAATCAGAGGTGATATAAGGGAAAAATCGTCAAACTAACCCTTCAAAAATATTTTTTCTGGTTTGGGGTGATGACTCATTTGTAAAAAAATGTAATTAAATGAATAATTTTTTTTCTCAATATTATACCACTCAAGTGATAATGTAATTAATACTATTTGCATAATTCTCAAGTCAATATTTCTAATTATATATTTATGATAAAGATGAATACAATAATATTTAATAAAAATAATTTAGTAAAAATGTTTTTTTTCTTCTTTTTATACATTTTTATTAATCAATTAAATACTCAAATTGCTCATTGTAGTTCAATAGTTTGAAATGTGATCATGTCACCTACTTATAAATATATTTTCATGATTATATCTTAGTTAATATGAAATTCTCAATTCGCCACCTCACATGTATGACTCAACAAATGAAGTGTGACTCGAGTGACTCGATAACATGTAACCTAGCAAATCCAAATATTCTATCATCTTAAAATTTGTAGGGGAATATACTTCGAGTCTAAAAAAATAACTTGTAAGGTAAGTGGTATCTCCCACTTAAGTGGTATCACCTTTTTAAATTCAATTATACTTTATTAACTTACTTAAATGTCTATTTTATATAATTGTCTTTAACGAGTCGAGTTTCAATCATCTTATGTGTTGAATCAGCCATAAGAGTATCTAAATTTAATTTAAAATAAAATTATATGGTGACACAAAAAAAGTCTCCATTGTTGATCTTATGATGTGGCTAGTTATAAAAAATGTAAGTCTTACAATGATGGATGAAATAAAAACTTAAAATTCAAATTTAATTATTTTATTTCCTTTTGACTTAACATGAATCATAAAATGATATAACGATATAATTGAATATTTTTCTTTAAAATTATTTATTGGAGGAATTTAAATAATATTTGGAGTACAATGAGTCAATCTATCAAGTCAATCTTTCAAGATCACAATAGATTTTGACATTACGATTTCGTATAAAATTTTAAATTATTATATATATGAGTATTCTCTCTTATATATTTAAAATATTTAATCCACTCATAAACATAAAATTAATCACTTACATTTAAATTTAACACTGCTTATAAATAAAATTATTTTATTTTATTTTTTAAATAAAGTGAAGAAAATATTGAAAGAAAATTGTGATTATATAGCTTTATGTATAAATTAAAATTAAGCTCTACACCTCAACTATCCGAAGCTATCTCATTTAGATTTATTTATAAATATATACATTTACATTTTTCATATATAAAAAATAATTATCTTATTAATCCAAATCCAATAAGCCCCTATGAGAGAGAAGTTTCTGGTGAATTCATATGCACCACCAGCACCTCGTAAAAAGGAATATAATGAAAATATATTATATTATGTTTTTATAAAAAAAATAAGTTAAGATATATTATGATTTTAAAAAGAAAAAAAGAATTTGATAAAATAGAACCCACTAAAACTTAACAATAAACTATCGCTGTAAAGGATACTTTATTTTTAATATTCTAAACATAATTTCTTACAAAATTTAAGTTTTGATTTCGACCAAATTCAACCCAAACAGATTTTATGTATATAGTTAATACTAACAAAAAGTCCTTCTCTATGGATAGAGTCGGGAATAGGTCAGGTCAGACTTTGAAAGACTTGAGTCTGACCTACGATTTTATTTTTGGCTTAATTGCAGTTTTGGTCTCTCTATTTTAGCTGAATCGGGAAAGTAGTCCCCCCATTTTGTTTCTCTTCAGTTTTGGTCCCCCAAGCTGAATTTCGGTCCAAAACTTTATGAAAATTTATTTTTTATGTATTTATTTAAGTCACACTATGCCTCAAGATATCATTTGCAACAATTGTACTTGATATATATGATCATAAATGGTGTAGTATGACTTAAAAAAAAATATGAAATTTCATCAAATTTTAGACCAAAATTCTGTTTGGGGACCAAAACTGGGGGAAACAAAATAGGGGGACTATTTTCGCGATTCAGCTAAAATAGGGGGACCAAAATATAATTAAGCCTTTATTTTTTTGGTTTAAGTCTTACCTACGACCTATCATATGTTTTTTTTTCCGGTTTGGTATGACCTTTTTAATAGTTTTATCTGACTTTGAAGTCTTTTTAAACGCATCAATTATTACCTCTTAAACAAATAAGGAACAACTACTGAGTGATTGACTAATTGAACGGTTACCGAATATGAAACGACTGCCAAATATAAAATTGCTATTGAATATCGAATGATTATAAGTGATTGTCTAATTGATATAATTTAAAATAGAAAATAATATTATTAATATAATAGTAAAAAATAATATTAATAAATAATAAATATATATAGGCTGGCCTGTAGGCCTAATAGATTTTTTTATAAGCTGAGTTTGATCTATTTAAATAAATAGACTTTAAAAAGAGTCTGAGTCTAACCTTTTATTAAATAAGTCAGATCAGACCATAAGTAGACCAGACCATATGCCCCTACGGACGACGTAGCCTATTCTGATCCATTATTATACACACTCTTTTCTATGCAACTTGTAATAATATGCAACTTGTAATAATATTTTTTTATTCTGATTAATAATAAATGAACATTTTATCATTCTCTTCCTAAGCGTTATTTCAATAAGATAACTCCCCTACTATAAATTTAATAACATTTTATCTTTTTTTTTTTTTTTTTAATTACGCTCTTTCTTTTTATCTCATGAATTAATTAATGAATGGGAATTTACAAATTTGCAATTGTAGTTCTATGTATCTGCTTCCAATTATTTTTTCCTAATTTTATTTTATTTTCAGCGAGTGACAAATTGCATTTCCACCCCTCATTGATTGCAAGAAACATGTAAATTGAATCAAGACTTGGTAATTAATCATTGTGAAATTATTAATTTTGCAGTGTAGCTTTAGTTTCTGTCAAATTTCTAAGGATATTCATAAAGGACTATATAATTATTAGATTTTAGAGATATTCATAAAGAATGGTAAAATGGTCAAAATAGTATAATTGATTTCTATCGTTTTAGAAAAATGTTTTAAATTAGATGAATTTAATTTTCAAAAACAAGAAAACAATCATTCAAATTAAATACCAAATAAACCTAGATCCGGCCTAAATAAAATTGGATAATTTAATTTATTTATTTATAATTCTTACTTTTTTTTTAAACCTTAGGTTTTAAAAAGTTTTATACATATATTAGCTATTTTTAATTAT
>JBBPBT010001003.1:6798376-6825804 GCA_037974875.1 Cicer bijugum | reverse complement strand
CAAATATTTTAAATCTCACAACTTTGATTACTTACATGCTTGCGCAAATATTTTATAATAAATTTTATAAATCTGATATTTATTATATGTATATTTGATACTAAATTAATAATGAAAATATGTTATATTATATTTTTAAAAAAAATAAGCTAAGGTATATTATGATTTTAAAAAGAAAAAAGAATCTCATAAATTAGAATCCAATAAAACCTAAAAATAACCTTTGTAAACATGGTTTATTTTTTATGTTATAAGCAAAATATCCTTCAAAATTTAGGTATTGATTTTGACGAGATCCAGCCCAAACTCTTTTCTATATATAGTTAATACTAGCAAGATACACTTATGTTTGAACGAGTTTATTATACACTCTTTTTTGTAACTTGTAATAGTATTTTTCTCATTCCCTTCCAAAACGTTATTTCAGGTAACATTACGTTCTTTTTCTTTGAATGAATGGGAATTTACAAATTTGCAATTGTAGTTCTATGTATCTGCTTCCAATTATTTGTTCCTAATTTTATTTTATTTTCAGCGAGTGAAATTATTATTAATCATTGAATCAAGACTTGGTAATTAATCATTGTGAAATTATTAATTTTGCAGTGTAGCTTTAGTTTCTTGCAAATTTCGAAATGTTTGAGGAATTTGAGAATGATCCAATTGAATATGATATTAGTTACCCTCACCCCAAAAGTTATGCTCATCTCAACTGTTCTTTGAGAAATTCTCCGTTTTCTCAATCACTTGCAAATCAATGTGCCCAAGATATTAAGGATGATGGTGACATGGAGGAAGATGATGGTGATGGCGATGAAGATGATAATGAAAATACACAGAAAGTTAATGCCATGAAGATTGATGATGAATCACAGTGGATCCCATTAAGGAAAAAGTTGAAGCGTTTGATGGCATCCTTTAGAGTCAACAATGATGATGGGGATGAAGATTGGTTTGAGAGGAGACATGAAGGTTATGAAAATCACACATTCAATGATGATGATAATGACTGTAGGGTGAAAAGTCCTGACATGAAGACTGAGGATGAATTAGAGTGGGAATCACAAAAGAATAAGTTGAAGAGTTGGATTTCAAAATATGAATTTGCAGCTCAGGAGCCAACACAATCAACTGCAGCTCCTAAACCATCTTTTGGGGTTAGGAGTTCCATTATTGATCACTGGACTGATGAGGAGACACTTATTCTTCTTGATGTGTGGGGTCATCAGTTTATTCTAAATGAAAGGAAGAGTCTTCGCTTCGATGAATGGAAACAAGTTGCAGGAAAGGTATCAGCACTTTCAAAATTTGAAAAGACAATAACTCAGTGTAGAAATCGTGTCGATACATTGAAGAAAAAGTACAAAAAGGACAAGATTAAGCTTGAAGAAACTGGTAGTGTTGATGGAAAATGTGTTTATTTTAATAAGATGGATAAGCTAATGTCTACTGTCTCCACTCCACCACAACAAGCAAATCAGTTGGATGACATGAAGAATAGTCCTCGGAAAACAGAAGCCATCGATGAGGAAGGTTTAGAAGGGCCTGGCGGAAAGAAAATAAGCAAAGAAAATGAGCCTTCTTTCCTCAAATTACTTGCTGATTCCATTCAGAAACTCGGTATAACATACGAGAAATTGGAAAATGAAAAATGGCAGCGGGTTGTGGAACTTGAAAAGCTGAGGATGGATTTCCTTAATGATATGGAAACACGAAGGAGGGAGAATTTCCAAAGATTGATGGATGAGATTTTGAAACTAGTGCAGATGGATGATAAGAATGAAGATTCAGCTAAGAATTTAGAAGGATTGCAAAGTGAGATTTTCAAACTAAGGCAGAGAGATGGTAAGCATGATGATTCTGCTACGTCTGGTATGTGAAGTCTTATGCATTGTTGATTAAACTTAGAATGCAAACTCTATATTTGAGGCGTATTGCCTCTTCAAATGTTTCTTGTGATGCAATAATTGCCAACCATAACTGTTC
The DNA here is from genome assembly GCA_037974875.1 of Cicer bijugum. Classification (NCBI taxonomy): domain Eukaryota; kingdom Viridiplantae; phylum Streptophyta; class Magnoliopsida; order Fabales; family Fabaceae; genus Cicer; species Cicer bijugum. The sequence continues at coordinate 6,823,818 of JBBPBT010001003.1, read as the reverse complement.
ATTTTACTGATATTTGAACTGAATAGTCTAGCTATGTTATCATGACCTTGTTGGCATGTCCAAAACTTTTGTTCAATGCTTTCTTATATCAAATTTATGAATAATGTTTATGTTATGGCTTACTCCTCATGAAAGTGAGTATACAATGAGTTAACTGTTGTGGTGATTATTTACACTTGAAACTTTTACCTCTTCTATATGTTTAATTGAACACGGTTCATTTGTTTTGTAATCACTTTCATAGAAATAATAATCCTTTACCAAATGACATTTTCCAAATTTGTTGCCAAATTTAGGTAAAGTTCATTTTTGGTTTATGATTGCAGTTGCTACCTTTTTGTTGAAAGCACTGTGATTTTGAAGAAAATGAAACACACACTCAATATTTTACCTCACTTTCCCTATGTGAAAAGGGGTTAAATTTTGTTAATTCTTATGTCACCACCAATAACCAACCCATTAGCCATGGATGATTTAAAAAAGTTATATATATAACAGTAGCCTAACTCTGACCATTCTTATAATCCAAATGATTAAAAATAAAAATAAAATATTTTGCAGTCTCTTTGTTCATGATTTGACTTTAAATAATTCAAAATTGATTCAAGTGGCCTTTCAGACTATTTTTTTATTTTTAGGAGTACGTTTTGGGCAAAGCAAAGGCTTATAATGTTAAGTCTTAAATGTTTAACCTGTTTAGCTACATTGTTTATCCCAAGTCAAGTACCTAATTCTTAATCATTTAAGGTTTGACAAGTATACATTCATATACTTTTTGGGAGACTCTCCCTAATTACTGAGGAATCACAAAAAATATTAAAGATCGGTTGATTTTTTATCAAATGATTTAAATTTAAATTTGGTTTTTAAATTATAAAACATATCAAAATTTATATTTTTTTTATTGTAGAATCTTAATCAAACGGTTACTAATATTTAATTATGGGAATGCGTGACTGACTTTATTGTGGGAATTTTATTTTATTTTTACATGAAAATAAAGGAACTTTAGAACTTATAAAATTTGACCATTACAACAATAATAAAATGTTGTTTCCATCCTTAATTTCTAATTCAATTAATAAATGTTATTATTGTTAAATTGAATGTTATAAATTGAAATATAATATCTTAAACATTTATGATGTGTTAAATTTTGAGCATATGAAATACTATAACTTGAAATGAATAATCTTTTATTTCAATGGTGAACGGTAATATTTGCATATAATTGGAACACTGAAATACAATTATACAAACAATAATACCTAAAATGGGAGGTTGTATACTTAATAAACAACGTCAAAAAGCATGTGTACCAAATAGTACATCCATTGGAGAGAACAATAAGATGGTACCGGTGCTTATTAGGGAGAGTGTACCTCTCTCCTTGAGACCAAAATATTTTTAATATTAAAATAAAAGGGAAATTGCAATTATTTCCTACGATGTTTTGTTAAATGATAATCACACTCTATTTAGCTTTTAAAATACACCTACGTCCTTGTGTTTGTTTAAAAAATTGTGCATAAACTTATTTTTTCGTCACATGTATAACTTTTTTTTTTGTACATTTATAAATTAACTAATTGTGTTATATAGTAGATGTGAGAGAATAAAAAAACATGTAATGCAGTTTTTTTTAATGAGTATAAAGGATCTGAATGTTTATTTTTTTTTTATTTTTTTTTTTAAATTAGAGATATATATGTGTCATTTAAAGGGAATTTATAATCAATTGTAATTTTTTCTTAAATAAATAAATTAATGTTGTTGAAATATGACAATATTAAGTTATTGGTACCGATTGTGAGGTTAAAAAGTTGGTGTTTACATAGATTTATAGTTTGAATTAACCACCATTTTAATCATTTAACATATAAGAGTTTTTATTGGCCTCTGATTTAATATAAAATATAAATCAATCATTTAATTATCAAAATAGTTAATTAAAAATAGAATTTACTAACATAAAAAATTATAAAAAATACAATTTATTATTAAAATAGTTTATGATAGTTATAACACCAGAAACTAAATTAATTAATATTTTAATAATTTGACGATTAATTTAAATTTTTTATTGAATTAAAAATCAAATAATATCTTATATTTTTTTTGAATTAAAATGGCAATTTACTCTTTATACTTACATCATCGTTCTCTTTATTTTTTATTTGTCCCAGTCAATAAATTGAATTGATATAAATGAATATTGTTAAAAAATAATTATATATATATAGGCTAGCGAAATCAACGTTACTATTCATTAGGAAGCATTTCTTCTTAATACATCCATGAATGTGAAACAACCATTTAAAACATTATATTACGATATATGAATGTATAAATTCGAAGTCAAATCAATTAAAATAGACACTTGTCATTTGTAAGAATAGTGGCATCAATCTTTGTAATGTTTAGCCTTTTCTTTAGTAACAAAGAGCATAAAGACTTAAGAGCATAGGCCTCATTTCATAAAAAAATTGAAAAGTAGATCTGAAACCCATCTTTCTCTCAAGAACCCCCAGCTCCACTTCCACGCCCCATCTCCGGCCTCCGCGATACATTTTCGTGCTCTTCATCTCCTAAGCTTTCATTTGAACCAAATAAATCAACTTTTGAAGCAACTTCGTGGTCAACCCATTTTCTTCCCTTCCTGGTAATGCTCTTTTTCCGGTCACCCGTACTCTTTTCTTCCTTCTCTCTTACCTATTTATTCCTTTTTTTTTCTTTGTCTTTCAAAACTGTAGTTTTTTTCCTTTTTATTTTCTTCTTCTAGATGCATTTTTTATTCCTTAAGGGAAAAGCTACGTTTAATAAGTAGTATAATTGATAATGAATTAAATGCATCTAGTTGTGATCTTGGTATGTTTACATGAATAAAATTCTAATTATATAGGTGAAGTTTTACATTTTTGTTGCTCATGCTATGACTATAATTATGATTTTGACTAATATGCATAAGATTGAATAAACATTAGGTCAAGTTCTACAACACAGCCCTTGCAAGTTGCAACCTCACACTTTACCTCCCACATGAATTGTAAATTGCTATGTTTCATATTTTCTTCTTAAGATCTGTCTGTTTGTTTTATCTTTTTTAGTTTACGATGTTAATTATTCATCCCGTAGGCAATGATTGCTTTGAACATGAGTGTTTAATAACTTCAATTTGGTTGTAATGGAAAGCTCAATTTGATTTATTCTATCAATAACTTTCATATCTATATTACAGGTTTAGTTCAAAAACAAAACAAAAAGCCATATTATCAACAACTTTCAGTCTGATCTTATTACCATAATATCTCAGATCTAGTCATGTGCTTTGAAATTGATTTCAACAATGATATTTGTTCCCGCAACACAAATCATTGTAGGAGTAAATTTTCTTTCAAAAGCTAATGAGATAAGCAGCTTACCTAACAATCAAAAGTAGAATTTCAACAATATGCCCGATATATTAGAGTTGATGAATGTTATTGAAGTATAACCAGGAGTTTTGTTTTACTACTTTGTTGAAGCAGAAATTAAGTCAACTTCCAAACTAATAGTTCTTTGGTTTGAATGTTGATCCAACTTCTACATCAACAAAGTACTAAAATGGAACTCTTTGCTGCACATCATCGACAATAATGTATCCGACATGGTGGAATTTTACTTTTGGTTGTTAAGGTAAGTTGGTTATCTTATCAGCTCTTAAAAGAAAATGTATTCATACAATGATTTGCATTTCGAGAACAAATATAATTGTTGCAACTAGCACATGACTGAGTCTGAGATATAATGGCAATAAGAGCACCTCCGACAAAGGTTCACGATGAGTCGTTAGAATGGAAAGGCAAGTTCTTCGAGAGGTTAACTGCAGGATATGAAAGTGACGTGGCACAAACTAGGTCACCATGCTTCAGGTTTGAGATCATGTTTTTAGTGTAGTTTCTTTATTTAAGTCCTGGTATTTTTTTATCCTTTGCTTTGTATTATGTATGATCAGAATATTCTCAACAATTCATTAGAATGTTGTTTAAATTAACTATTGTTTACACGTTGATCAAAAGTTCTTCTTTCATTTGCCTATTTGCCAACCACCACTATTGTAAAATTTCTATAGCTTACATTTTGTTACAGGATGGAGATCATTTTGAATGTTTGTGTTATTACATAGCAAAAGTACTATTGTCATTGATAGTTAGATTATGACTCATAAATGGCATTTGTTTGTGTTAGACTTTTGAGAATCTCAATTTTGTCATGATGCAGAGCTGCAGCTGCAGGAGTGCAATAATATTTCAAAATCATCAAGAAACAACATAAATGATCATGAGTGCATGACATGATGTCCAATTTTTGTAGTTCATGAGGGAGTTGCAAATTGTTGTACTGTTTTTGATTTATTATTTAGGTCTATGGAGGAAGATACTACAGGTGTTATGGATCCATGTGATATGTATGATTCAAAAGTGAAACAAGTCTTTAGGAAGAAGATACTACAGGTGTTATGGATCCATATCATATGTATGATTCAAAAGCAAACCAAGGTGATACCATAATATCATTTTTAAGGATTAAACACAAATAAAACAAACTTTAATTGAATCTTCCACTAAGCTTGATCTAAATGAACCTTTATAAAAGAAGGGGATAATTTGATAGAACATGACAGTAATACTTTGTGGACTTACTTCCACCCTACCACCTAGGAGGTTACAACACTCACTTTATACATCAACCACTTATGCTAGGCTCCGATTGTAACACATAATCTTCTTTAACGTGATCATATTGTTTAATAGTTAGTCTTGGAACCGGATCTTCTAACTTTAGCGTGCGAACTGAATGATGCCCCGTGGTAACTCTTGGTAGTTTGAGAAAGAAAATCAAAACGGAACATAAGTGGTGAACAAAAAACCCATTGATATTTGTTCCGACAAACCCAAAGTAGGTGATTATCATAATATTCATACTATTGATGCTATAACCATTCTAGGTATCATGACAACATGATATCTTAAGAGCTGCAAGTTATTTCTTTAGAGTACCAAACTTCTCCAATAATTGTCGTTGTTACTTAAATTTTGTTTGTAATCTTGCAGAACCTTTCACACGTGAGTGAAATATTCATTATGAATTAGCACCTCTACTGAATCACAAAATGACATTGTACTTCTCAATATGTGCTAAGTGTCGTGGTTATATGAACTAAATTTATAATTTATAAAGAATTTTATGGCGATATGTACGTATAGTAGTAGTGGTATTGTTACTGGAGAAGAATGGGCACTTCAATAATGAGATATTCTTAAGGAATAAGAGGCCGTTATTGCCAATTGAGCATAATGCATTTTATATAAGTTTATAATGGATTAGAAATATCTCTCAAATTGAACCAAAAAAAATCTCTCTGAAATCACAATCACAAAGGTGGATAAGTATTTTTTATCCAATCAATGTATAGTTTGATTTTCTTACTATGTTAGGCCTGACGGTTTAAAAAATGTTTTGATATGTGTGACATTAGAATATGTATATGACTAGGTTGCAAATACTACAAATAGTGGCAAATTTATGAATGATATTGTGCGCAATAAACAGATGTACTTATCTTTTATATAAAACTATTTTAGTTTTATAATAATGAATAGCTATGACATACAAAAAAGAGAATAGTTAATAATTTATCTTCAATAAATTTACACATTAGTTATTGAAGAGTTGAATGGTAAAATAAAATAAAAAATTTGACACAACATGCAACACAATAGCTATTTTCTCTCTCACAATAAACTACTTTTATAATTAGAGTTTTATAAATTTAACTCTTTTGATACGCTTTCATCGTACATTATCATTAAACATATTTTTCCTCATGCAACATATTATTTACAAACACAATAATATCTGATTTTCTTTAAAACTCAATAATCTCTAAATTATTTTATTTATCATTGTATACATAATAATTTCAACAAATGATAAAAGGTCAAACCACCATTTTACTTTGAAAGTATAGAACAAAGTCATTTTAGTCTCTAAATCAGCAAAATACAAAAAATTATTCTCAAATCATCTAGATATCAGTCAATTTAATATTTAACGTTATAATAACAATCAAAATATTTTTATAATAATAAATTGATGATTAATTAAGATTTTATACGGAGTCATAGAAAAAAACAACAACCCCCTACACCGTAACTAGAATGGTGATTTACCCAATGATAAAATAAAAGAAGTTACACCAAAACTTAGAATGTTATATAAAGGTATACATATTTTACAAAAGGTAGAGACTATTAGATTGGACATGTCATGAAGACATGAACCTCACAGCAAAATCAACAACGAAAATTAGACAGAGCCTGTGTTCTCTGACTCGGTCTCCATTGGTTCGACAGAGGTTGGTGGGACCTGATTACCACCATCTCCTGCATTCTCATTAGTACTGGCATCAGCATCCTCCTGAGGTTGCTGTTCTGGTTGTTGTTGCTGCTGCTCACCATCCTTAGGAGGCGGGGTTAGTGGTGTTTCTGGAGTAGCTCGCTTGGCTGGTCTTGGTTTCTCATAATTGGGTTACTGAACCTATGTTTTATAATTAGACAAATAAACAAGAACGAGGTTGAGGAACTTTGTCAAAAAAGAACCAGAATAATAAAGCTATTTTGCGAGACTCGTGGTCTGAGTCTATAAAGCTAAAACAAAAACTTATCAACAACCTCAGCTTTTTTCTTATGTCAGCTGACAAGAGGACAGCGGTGGCATATTTGGAAGCAAATACATCAGTTGTAATGAACACTAGAAACCAAGCCAAACAAAGTATTTCAGCACACAAGTAAGTTTTTCTTTCAGTAACCACCTTGGTATTGGTATTTCATTCCACAAAGGAAGGAATAAACAATTAAATCCAGACAAGAAAGCAACAATACAAGTGAAAACAAAGTATTTGAGCATAGGATTATGTTTCCCTTTCGTTAAGTACCTTGGTTTCAGTTTCCATTTGCACAGGCTGATCTCTCTCCTGTCTCAGGCATGCCATTTTCATGATGACTCCAGCATATTTCGTTCTTCATCAACCTTACCAACTGCCTCAAGTATTGAAGAATAGGTGATATGATCATACTGGAATCCTTTTGAACTCATTTCTTTCATAAGCTTTGCAGCCTCTTCAAATAGACCGGCACGGCTAAGACAACCAAGTATGGTGTTGTACGAAACCGTGTCTGGCTTAATAATAGAACTCTTCATTTTTGTGAACATTTCCATAGCGCGTTTCGGGCCACCTGTCCTAGCCAATCCATTTAGGATTATATTATGGGAGTTTATATCAGGGGTGCAACCATTTTCTTCCATAGTTCTAAACAAGGAAAAAGCTTCATCTATCATGTCAGCCCTTACCATCCCGGTCATGAGAGCATTATAAGCATAAACATCGGGGGTGCATCCGAGTTTTTTCAACTCGTTGAAAAGACTGATAGCTTCCTTGAGTCGTCCACATTTTCCAAAATGTTTAATCATGACAGCATACACACGAGCGCTCGAACTTCCACAGTTTTCTTTCAATTCTTGGAACAGCTCATTTGCAGCCTCGTAACGTTTTGCTTTACCGAGGCTATTGATCAGGCTGCAGTAGGCAGCAGGACAGGGTGCAAAGCCTTTTTCATCCATCTCTTCAAGAAGCAACAAAGCCTTCTCAACTCGGTTTGTTTTGCAGAAACCATCAATGAGAATTGAATATGTAAATGAGCTAGGGACTACTCCATCTTTTTTCATTTTCTCTAACCATGAACAAGCCTCAGAAGGTGGAGCTTTGGCCTCAAATAAAGATTTGATAATAGTATTGTATGTGACAACATTAGGTGTGCAATTCAGCAACTTCATTTCATCAAAAAGCGCAATAGCATCTTTTAAGCGACCCGATCTACCCAAAATGTTGATCAAATTATTCATCAGGACAACATCCGGTTTGCAACCATCTTTCAACATATTCTTGTAAATTACATAAGCATCTTCAACCCTCCCAGACTTCCCCAATCCCCTTATCAATTCCGTATAAGTATAGACAGTTGGAGAACACCGCATCACTCTCATCTCTTGAACTAGTTTCAACGCCTCCTCAACCCTACCCAACTTAAAGTATATTCCCATCAAAGTTGTATAAATTTTTTCCGTGGGCTGTAATCCATTCTCCTTCATCTCATCAAATAATCTAATGGCTGAATCATCGCGATTCAGCTTTGCAAATACTGAAACTAGCGCACTATATGTAACTGTATCAGGGAAACAATAACCCTCATTACACATTTCATTATACAGCTCATGAACTTTCTCATGATGCCCCTCTTGCATCAGCATCAAGATGACAGAGTTGTAAGTGCTTGATGTAGGTCTGCACTTTCGACCTTTAACCTGATAAAAAACCGATAACGCCTTATTGACCATCTTAACCCTACCCAAGATTTTCACAATTTCAGATAATTCAGAAGGACCAAATGCACATGGACTCTTAACCATGTCTTGTATTGTCCTCCACAGTTCACCAACAAGCCTATTTTGGTCTAAGCATCGAATCAAAGCCATATAAGTAGTTGAATCATGTTCAAAATCCTTTCTTTTCCCAGCCCATTTAAAAAACTGAATCTTCACATTGATCTCAACATCTATCTTTAAAACCTCGCGAACCAAGCGAGTGTCGAGCCTAAGCTTCAGCACTTCCAAAGCCTTTTCTGCATCAGGTCCCCATTTAAATATTTTCAAAATCCTAATGAACCGTTCATCCAAAATCCGAGCAATAGGATCCTTCCTCCATCCCCTCCCTCCTTTCATGGGAAGACTATGGTTTCCTTCTTGGGAATCAGGCAAGCGAAACATTTGAACAATCTCATTTTCTGCTAGTTTAAACCACACAGAATCAGATAAACATGAAGTTGAATATATACAAAATATACAAATCAAACAAATTTAGCAGTCCCTTGATTCAAAAAAATAATAATAAACAAGAAAGCAAATGAAAACTGCAACAAGAAGAAGAAGAAAAAGAAAATTGAAATTGATGAAGTGGGTGAAAATGAGCGTAACCTGTTTGCTTTAATCTCTGAGAGAAAGGAGGCCAAGTTGATATGTTCCTCTTCGTAGCAATGAATCGAGGAAGCATTGTTGCTTCCCCCGAAAAGCTTAAAGCTATCTCAAAACATAAAAAAAACACGGTATTGAAAAACCACTGCAAAAGGTGTTTCAAAATTCAAAGAGTGGCAAGAAATTTGTATGCTCTCTTGCTATGAGATGAGGGCAAGATGAATGAGAGGATTGAACCGGTCTTAAACCGGTAAACTCTGCAACCCGGTTGACTCAAAAAGCAGGCAAAGGAAAAAAAAAACACCAATAAGTGGAGAAGGAAGGATTTCGATCAAAGAAGAAAAAAAGGAAGAGAATGGTAATGGTTTGGGCTTTAGAATATATGAAGATGAAGATCCAATAAGTAATAGATTAAGCAAATACTTACGAATTAATTTCAAATTTTTTTCAATTATATTATATTAATTAATTAAATATAATGTTTGTAACTTTTTTAAAATTAAGTCATTATTTCAAAATTCCATACACATTTTTCTTTTAGAAATTGAATTCTATGATTAAGTCATGTGATTTAATCTAAGCTCAATTGTTGGATTCAACATTAATTCAATTCAATAGTTTCACATAAATCAATGTTTTTACCGAATTTATTTTTAAAATATTGGTGTAAATTACGTACTTCTTAGTAATGTGTTTAATGAAAATCACTTTTTTATCTTTTAAAAAAATAATCGTGCATGACTATAGTCATACATGTATTATTCTTTCTATATTTTCTTGTTTTTATATTTTTTTTGGTTTAAATATTTATTTATTTTCTATTGTTTGACTAATAAGTAAAAATGATAAGAATAAATATATTTTATTATTTTTTTGAGTCAAGTATAAAAAAAAAAGAATTTAGGAACTTATCAAATTCTTATTTATCTAAATTTATTCACGAGGGTTTAACTCTAACGGATTTAATTAAAATTAAAGTAGTTTTAATAATAAGTTTATATTTTTTAAATATATTTAAAAAAACACAATGTATTTTTTGTGTTTATTAATCTAGTTTAAAATTTCTATAAATTATCTAAACTCTAGTATTTCAATTTTAAAATTTAAAAATGCAGAATTTTAATCTGAGTGTTGATTTTTTATTTTAATAGAATGTCATTTAATTATTTTAAATTTTTCTAAAAATCTTATAAAAAGTGTGTACGACGACGTTTAACTGAACTTGGGCGCGTTGGCGGGAAAGTTAAAACGCTCTATCGCTAACCAGTAGCCAGGGAGAAAAATTAGGTTAGAGTTGAATACTGAGTGCAATTAAAGATGAATTGCTTCATACAAATAAAAACTCTGGAGTAAAGGGTTTCCTTCCTTTCTATTGGCGGTTTCGAGAGGGAATCAAGAAAATGCCGACGTACAAGATTAGGGGAATCGACGTAGATTTTCCCTATGAAGCCTATGATTCTCAACTCGTTTACATGGACAAAGTCATGCAATCGCTTCAGGAGGTAGCGATTAACTCACTCAATCATTGCACTTTTGATTATTTTATAGTAGTTCGGCCGTGGTTGTTGTAATAATAGACTAATAATTAATTATAAACATGCTTTTGGATCAATTGAAAGTGATCACGAAATGTTTACTTGTTGTCAGGCAATTTGAAGTTGATGTTGTTAAGATCATGATTGATCAGTAGTAAAACTTGGGCGTGTTTGAGCAAATAGCTTAGTTAAGAACTTATTCATAAGTCATTCTAGAAAGTTTAGGGCCCGTTTGTGACAGATTCTTAAAAAAAGTCATTTTAGTATTCAATAATTTAGAGATTATTAAGAAAAGCAGAAGTTGTTTTCTGACGTATTGAAAATCACTTTTTTTATTAAAAATAATTGTAATTTTTTTTAAAGAAGCTACTTAAAACCGCTTCTTAGTTGAAGCAATTTTTAGATACTCATTTTTTAAAAAGCTGTAAGAAATAGATGAAAACTTTTGAAAGTGATTATTTTACAATAAAAACTATAACAAAGATGCTCTTAATCAAGCATTAATTGATAAACTATTATCAGGAGTGAGGAGCTAATTGAAAATAGATTTTGTTATGTTGGCTAATTTTAGAAGCCTGTATAAGTTATTCCAAATACCTTTTTAGTATATTGTGCTATGGATATTTCTTGATACCGTGTACAATTATTTGCATGTGTTTTGGCATGGCAGGAATCTAATGCACTGTTGGAGAGTCCCACAGGAACTGGAAAAACACTATGTCTTCTGTGCGCTACCTTAGCCTGGCGGAAGAGTTTGGGTAGTTTTAGAACTGGTTTCACCATGAAGAATACCAGTGATAGGTCAGGAGGTAAAATGGAGATTTCATCGTCACAGTCGGGGGCTTCAGATTTTCCTACTATTTTTTATGCTTCACGCACCCACAGCCAGATACGTCAAGTAATTCAAGAGTTGAAACGGACATCTTACAGGTCAAATTATATTCGAGAATATCTTTAGTACTAAAGTTTACAAATGACTGATCTATTGTTTCTATGTTATGCTGTTTTCTGGTTGTTGTAGTATTGTTTGTAACTTGTAATTGATAGTGTCTATGTCATGTAAATTGACCATTATTCACCAAAAAAAATGGAATTTGACCATTCACTAGCACTTTCCTCGGAGTATATGCTTTCTTCAGATTAATGATTATAGTCCGGAGATAAAATGGATTCTGTTGGCCGTCCTGGCAGATATCTAGTGTTCACTAGACTTGTGAATTTAGCTGACTTTGTGGTTTACAGTTTTATGGTGATTAAGTGTTTTTGTGCCTAAGCTCACCTGGTATACATTAGTACGCAGACCTAAGATGACAGTCCTGGGTTCTCGGGAGCAACTTTGCATTCATGATGAAGTGAAGTCACTTCGTGGAAAAACACAAACAAATGCTTGTCGATTAGTCTGTCGAAGGCGTATAAAGCTACCGAAGCGTCGATGTAACCATTTCCATAAAGTTCCTGGTAAGTTTATAAACCCTTATTCCTTTCATACAATATAGGTACTTCTCATGTATTGTTAGAATGGGACCTAATGCTTTTGGGGGTGGGGTTACTGGAATCATTTATGAAAATGTTAAGTCAAATTATTGCATTTTTATTTTGATTTTTCAGTGTGTTATCATAATGACATACTAGTTTGAGAATGTTACTGAAATTCTATGTAGAGTATTTGAGTAAAAATCCCAATCTTGGAGAAGAGCCTGTAGATATCGAGGATTTGGTCAATATTGGCAGAACATCTGGGCCGTATGTTTTCTCAACTGTGCTGCATCCTTTCTGTTGTTTTCCCATGTGAAATGGTTGATTATGTTAGACTTATTATTTATTATATTGTTATTATTATTACATGATTAGGCAGTTAGATTATTAGTAGACAGTTTTTATTAATAATAACTGCCATATGTAACTTCCGTGTACAGTTAGAATAAGAAATGTTGCTTATAAATAAAAGGGGGAGTGAGAGAAAGGGCATCTTGGCATTTGTATTGCTTTGGGGGCCTAATAGGCATTGGGAGAGTTCTGGATCTCTTGAATATCCAGAGAACATAGTTGTAATATTCATTTTACGGCAATATATTGGTTACTTGAACTTCTGTTTCAATTTGTGCCTACTTATTTCAGATGTCCGTATTATTTATCAAAGGAACTCTACAAGGTTGTTGATATAATATTTGCTCCATACAACTATCTTATTGATCGAGGGTATAGAGATTCTCTGCAACTTTCTTGGAGCAATAGTGTACTCATATTTGATGAAGCTCACAACCTGGTACGGAGATATACTAATAAATTGAAAAATAAGATTTTTATTTTTGAACAAGTGAAAAGTAAGATTTACTGCATAAAACACAGTGTCGATCTGACAATTATTTATTTAGCATTGTCATTTTGACTACTCCAGTAATGTATTATTGATACTTATTAATGCCATTTAAATTTGCTTGTTATTACTAACTTACAGTCACCTTTTCCAGGAAGGCATATGTGCTGATGCAGCCTCCTTTGACCTGCCTTCTTGGCTTCTAACAGCCTGTATTTCTGAGGCTCAAAATTGTGTTGATCTTTTAATTGAAAGAAGAAATAAATCAAATGATAAGTCACAAAATCCTGATGATTTTGCTATCCTTAGAGGTGAGCTAAATCCTACAAAATGCTAGTATAAGCTCCAATTGTCTGTGACAGTATCACAATGTATGCCTTTACTTATTTTGTTAACATTATTATCGAGGAAACTTATCTCAAATAAAAATTTTATTTACTTTTCGATGTTTACTGGATTTTCTGGCAAGGCAGACAACCGTATACATAAGACATTATCTTTTTTCTAGGTTCTGGTTAGGGTGCTTTGAAAATTTTGTGCTGTATATTTTGTTCCATCTTGGGTACAGGATGATATTTTCTTTATTGCAGCACTTCTTCTAAAACTTGAAAAGCGCATTGCTGAGGTGCATATTGAATCTAAGGAGTTGGGGTTTACTAAACCCGGGCCCTATATGTTTGAACTGCTGGCTGATCTTAATATCACTCACAAGACTGCTTCTAAGCTTAAGAGTATAATAGCTGAAGCTTCAACTCTCATTGAGGAAAATAATCAGGAGAAATCAACTGGCACTATCTGCAGATTGGATACTATCAAGGATATTCTTGACATTGTGTTCAGGGATGGAAGAACTTCTCATGCTAAATACTATCGTGTAGGTTTTGAATTATTGTTTACACTTCAGTGGATTGATTGTGTTTGTCTTCTTGCTTCCTAGCAATTCTTGTTTGTATTTTTTGCTTCACTTCTATAATATCTTATTTTAAAACTTTATTTCCCTTCAAATAACAGGTTCATGTGAAGGAGGTTGATGCATGGTCTGCCAATGGTTCTAAAGGTAATTTTCGACTTATTTGGATGAATTCTGTGCTCTTGTTGTCAGATTTGTTGTCATGTGAATTTTTACCCATATACTCTTAGTTTATAAGTTAAAAGTTTTTTTAATATGTTCAGGCATGATTGATCATTTCTGTGGCATTTGTTCAGCTTAATGTTTATGATTCTCTTATGACCGTTTCATTCTTTATCCATTGTTGAGCATTTTTTCTTTATTTCATGACTAAAAAAGTGATTGTTTCTGAGAACTTTGGAATATATTCTCTTCAGCTTTTTTTTTCTCATATTCTAAGTACAGTAATGCGCTTGGGCCTCTGGTCATGTGTCTGTTGGTGTTTACATGTAGCTACATAGGAATTAGGGTTTATAAGTTTAATATGGAAGCATTTGGTTATAAAGCACCAGTAACAAATACCTCGAGGAGGAAGTTTTCTTGTAGAAATTTCATCTGGTTAATGACAAATATTTCTTTCATTCTACAGAAATCTAGTGTGTTTCCCATGGACATGTACAATGTGTTGTAACTGTTGATATCCATTTTTCCCTTCCATTCTCATTATTATATCTCTTTATTTGATGTTGCAGGCAAGGCGTCAAGGACACTCAGCTGGTGGTGCTTTAATCCAGGAATAGCTTTGGAAGAATTTGCCAAGTCTGGAGTTAGATCAGTTATATTGACATCAGGCACATTATCCCCTTTGGACTCTTTTGCTGAGGAACTGAAATTGTAAGTTACTTTTCTTGCGTATTGTTTTTTCATCTAATAATATATTGGTGTCATTAACTAACAGAGTTCATTACGATCATGTCAGACACTTCCCCATTCGGCTGGAAAATCCACATGTAATAGGTCCAAATCAGATATGGGCTGGAGTTGTACCAGTTGGTCCTTCAGGGCGTACTTTTAACTCCTCTTACCGCACTCGCGATACGCCGGAGTACAGGCAGGAGCTTGGAAACGCAATTGGTATGTGACATAAGCATGGCTATACCGGGTTTGGTACAATGAAGCCTTATGCACTGTCTCACCAATCTGAAAACTGCATAACTCGTTATAAATGTTGGAGTTGTACTGTGTTTGATAGTTGAAATCTTGTTAGTGTCTGAAGCATTGCATTTTTTATGTGCCTTGATCCTGTTTCTATATTCTAAATCTAGCCTTCTAGGCCTATTTCAGATTTTGGAGAGCTTTAGTTAGATCGACTGTTTTATGCTGATAAAACACATGTAGATTTTTGCATATATTGTGACATAGGAATTTTGGTAGTTTGCAGTAGTATGTGAAATTTTGAATTGTTCATATAAAGATATGGATTTGTGTGTCTGAGAGTGTAAGTAATTGAAATTACAAGAAGTTAGTACTAGGTAAATTACATTCATGATTATGCATGGTATAATTTCATAGAGCCACAAAAACTAGGGATTGTTACTGATTGATATAATTTCACCTTTTTTCTTGTTACAGTAAATTTGGCTCGCATTGTACCTGATGGACTTCTTGTATTCTTCCCATCTTATTACCTTTTGGAGCAATGCATTGGGTGCTGGAAAAGTTTGGTAAGCCCTAACGAAAAGTTAAATTTGTTTGCTCTTAGTTCGTTTAACATTGTGATTTGTAATGTTCAGAGTAATGAAAGTTCAACATCAATATGGGAAAGAATTTGCAAACACAAGAAACCAGTTATAGAACCAAGGGAATCTTCACTTTTTGCCTCATCAATTAAGGTATGAGTTTTACGTGACATAGTGAACACCATTCTTCCATAAATAGCATTGGATATATAATGTTCTAAGATGGCCTTGTATGTTTCTGACAGGACTACTTAAATAAGCTGAACGACACCACTGAATCTGGAGCAGTCTTTTTCGCTGTTTGTCGTGGGAAGGTATGCCTTGATCCCAGCTTCCTAGAAATGACATTGTGTTCTCATATGCATTAATATGATAGTATGTTATACATATACTCGTATCTATAGAAGTGTTATCGAATGGAGGCCATGGCGGAAAGCGGTGGCAGGATTTCAACAATCCGCCATGGCAATTTTACACATGGTGGCAAAAAATAGCGGATTTTGGCCTCTCGGCCACGGACAGTCATCCACCGTCGACAACACTGATCTATAGCTGTACCTCTACTAGTATGATACAGCCATGAAACTAAGGGTGTGTTTGATTGGAAGTAGATGGGGAGGGAAGCAAAATCCCTCCTAAAGCTAGCTCATTTTGCTCTCCCTCCATTTTGGGGGATTTGGAGGGGAGGTGACCAAATCGACTTAAAATCCCTCCCCTTCCCCTTGAACAAAACAAAAAGCCATTTAAAATCTCTCCCCTCCCTCTTGAACGAAACAAAAAAAAAAAAAAAACTATTTAAAGTCCCCTCTTCCTCATTGAACAAAATAAAAAACCATTTAAAATCCCTCCTCTCCATTGAACCAAACAGACCCCTAAGGTTAGAGTGACAATATATGTGAACAATCTACGATACAAAAACATGTTTATCATATATATTAATTAATCATCATATATTTAAAGGGGAGGATGTTCATAAAAGAAATATTATCCTAGAAATTGTACTGCAAAGCAAATCTATAGCTAACAGCCTCACTTTGATGCATGTGAACATGTGAATGGTTATTTAACAGGTAAGCGAAGGATTAGATTTTGCTGACCATGCTGGTAGAGCTGTGGTAATTACTGGTTTGCCATTTGCCACAAGCACCGATCCTAAGGTCTGCGAATCTTTTGACATTCTCTATGAAAAATCTTTTAGCCTTGCAAATTTGAATGTTATTGCATTGATTAAGCATTCTGATACTGTCTTATTGCTATAAGTTATGTATTTATATACACATGTTACTAAAATTCAGTCATTGGGTTCATTCACTAACAGGTTCGTCTAAAACGTGAATACTTGGATCAACAATCTCGGGCACAAGGAGAGTCGTTCAAGGTTACATTGGTTTCATTTGACATAAATGTTGCACACCTGTTTTATGCAGTACATATACTTATTTAGGCTGGATTCTGGAACATAAACAGGTTTTAACTGGAGATGAGTGGTATAACCAACAAGCCTCCCGAGCTGTGAATCAAGCAGTTGGACGTGTAATTCGCCATCGTCATGACTATGGAGCAATTATTTTCTGTGATGAAAGGTTTTAACTTCAATTTGCTCTAAATTTCTCCAAAATTTATAGCTTGGTACTTCTAGCAAAGTAATGAACTTTTATGAGTATCTCCGTTCTCTCTTCTTAGTCTTGAGTGGTACATTTTAAAAGGAAAAGTTATTGATCCAGCTGTTTTTTATCTGGAAACTAAATGACAAGTCAGTGGCTTGTTTTGATCCTAACAAATAGATCTTATCTGAGTGATGTTCTCTCCCCCTGTCTATTGAAAGTTGGTTCATGTCATAATATTGTGATATGAACTATTTGCCTTTCATGTTATCTAAATTTTGTGAAATAAGTATCTCAGGATAGATATTAGCAAATACAAAAGTCAACTGATACACACGTCAAAATGCTAGTTAAAACTACTGTTTATTAAATTTCATAGCCTGTTATTCTAGGACCATGGTAATTATTAATTTGGCCTTCGGTCTGCCTACTTTTGCCGAGGATTATTAAGGTCTTGGAGTTATTTACAGGTTTACTCAGCCTCATCGACAATCCCAAGTCTCAAAATGGATACAACCTCACATCAAGGTGCTTGTTTGTGGCGGTGTTTGTCTTTTTGAGTAACATTTTTTGTACTAACTGATTTCTAATCTTGCAGTGTTACTCAAGATTTGGAGAAGTTGTTTTTACTCTAACTAGATTTTTTCGAGATGGAGGAACACGGGGTCCTACAAAGCTGTCACTATTAGAAGCTGAAAATGGGGGTCAGTGTTGTCTAGAACTACATTTTGTTGGCTTTAATTGTGAAGTATCATGGTCTCTCTAGTTTTTTAACTGTCACACCAAAATGTTGTGAATTTGTTTCTTGAAAAGGTAATGGGTATGATTTCTTTTTTCATGAATTGGCAGTTGAATTTGTAGTAAATCGGATTTGACTTTGGTATTTCATAGAGGGTTGGGATTGTTGTTAAATAGTGGTTAACTGCTTCCTCCAGGGAAGGATAAGGAGGCAAATAAGAGTTCCCTACAATTTAATATGTATTGGATCACGAGAAGATGGACAAAGTTCACTTAAACAGACTGCTTTGCCTAACTCAAAATCAGCTGTGAATTATGGCACCAGTTACTGTGCTGAAGTTGTAGGTAACTGTTATAAACCAACAAACCAGGATTGAAGAATAGAATTGAATTGAGATGAGAAGAACGACGAAGGATCTGTCATTGAAATTTGATCATGAAATGAGAAATAGTTCTCACAAGGGGTTTCTCTGACATACAACTTTCTAACTCTCTGGATGCCCCTCGTTTGTCTTGCTCCTGCTATTTAAACCCTTGTAACCCATCAGCTTTATAGATTCTAATTTAAGTAACTGAAAGAAGTTGGTACGGGAGAGAATTTCAGAGAGAAAACTGTATAGGAGATTGTTTCTGAATAACTTTCTGCATTATTAAGGGAGTGGAGTGATAAGGAGGTCGTGAGTTTGATTCTCACTCTCAGCAAAATACACCCTCTGTCCCTTTTCATAAGCCCCTTTTACTTTTTTCACACATATTAAAAAATGTAGTTAGTGAATTTAATGTATATTAATGTGACTAACTTTAAATTTTCATATTCCAAAGTACGTTAGTAGTATTATTAAAGGGTATGTTTGGAAAAAAAATAATAATATACGCATCTAGTACATTGCTTAGGGGCATATACTTAGGGACAAAATTTTCTTCAAATGAGGCTTATAATTAGGGTTAGAGGGAATACTAATAATATTATCATTACTAATTATTACTAACATTAACTGTTGCAGAAAAAAACCTTTCATCATTATTAATGTGAGTTGTTACTCAGGTATTTATAGTACATTCAGTTACAAACTCTAACTGACAGTTGTATAAATGCCATGTAACTGTAAGAAATCTAACACTGTACATGTGCTACCGTACTCCTATACTGTATTGTACTTTTATACAGTATAGTATGTCATACAAGGTGTACAAAGTATAAACCATACAATAAAAATCATATGCTCCAACAACACTAACTAAACACACATCTAACTGTCTAACCAACTCTAGCCCCATTCCCATTTATTCTTCTGGGTCTTATCATTAACTCAATCCATGAAAGCAGTTCTACTTTCTCAGTATTATTGTGGCCCATACTGGTTTAATCGAGTCCTAATAGAAATTGTGTTTTGTTTGAGCATAACTTGTGTAGGTTTTTTATTAGCAAAGAGTAACATTAAAGAGGGGAGTATAAAGGGTACTCTAACCCATTACAATAAAGGTCCAGCACCCAAGAATACAAGAAACTGAATTCATACACCAATCAGAAAAATATAAAGGGAAACTCGGAAACCAAAATGACATTCTAACTTTGATGAAGTCCAAATTTGCAATTATATCTCATCTTACATAAAATTTATAGTTCTAAGAGAATTCCTATAATAATAATAATAATTCATTACTGGGCTGTATTACATGTTCCATTTCTGCAGGCTTCAATCAATGCCAATCTAGCTTATTGCAAAGAGTAGACTATCTTGGTTTAAAATTTTATCTTTTTTCTACTAATATAGTAATATGATTGAACTAGATGATCTTTCTTCATTCAGGGAATCTGGGAGAAATGCCATCATCAGAGCACCCCATGGACAAATTTCACATGGAAAAACTTCTGTCACCTCTGGTAACTCCTTGATTGTGTATTGTAAAGACATTTATTAAACCATATAATGCTATATTTTGGCCCTCCAGTTTGTTAATTACTGTGTGCTTGCAGACTACACCAGAGGCTCCAAATTTTACTTTGAAAGATTCATCTTCGCTTGATACTAAAAAGGGATGTACTTCATTCGTGAAAGGAATTCTGCCTGCCAATCGCTCATCTTTGTCTTCTGACCATGGGATGATTGCAGGTTGTGACAGTTCAAGAGATACACACGAGACAGTTTTACATAAAAGGATAACTGTGCTATCACAAGAACATGAAGGGTTTGATTTGACTGATCAACCGGGTGAAAAATCAAAGAATAGGCTGATAGCCCCTTGTTTCACCAAGAAGCGTAGATTTATAGCAGGAGAGTATGACCTAACGCAACATTTAGGAAATTCCAATGAGCAATCATCATCATCAGGTAGATTTTTTTAATCTCACAGCTCCTATTTCAGTTTGTAATAAATTCAATCATGATAAACATTAGATTTGTCATATAGCTCATCAAAATTCTCAAGGTGATATAGATCTGCAATGTAAAGATAATGTGACCTCTCAAAGTAGAAATCTTGAGATTGTTGGACAAAAAGACAATCTTCCTGCTGATTCAACTCCTACTGCTGATGGAACCCAAGGATTAGCATTCCTTGCTCAGGTAAAGTCATTATATGTGACACTTGGTTCTGCATATAGCACGAAATGTAGGGAATGCATTAACTGCCAATAACTGGAATCGAAATTAATTAATTATCAAAGCCAATCTGCAAGAGAATCCAACTGTCAGGACATGAACATTATTAGATAGTTTCTTAATTTTGAAACTGGTTCTTGAAATGATGACACTAGTTTAACTGGAAATTTCAAGTTTGTATTTGTTTTCTATTTGTTATACAAATATGATTGTTCCTTTCTTAGCAAATACATTGATGAGAATTTTAGAGTAAGGATGCTTTGTTTTAATCATGCTCTGTAGGTCAGAGAAAAACTCAGTGCTGCAGAATATATAGACTTTGTGGGTTATATGAAAGCGCTCAAGACCAAAACATTGAAGATTAGCGAAGTTTTACTAAGCATTTCTAGATTGTTCTCTGGACCTGAGAGGCTACCTCTCCTTAAAAGGTATGTAATACAGCAAGTGTCCTTTCTGGTTATGAAGCATTGTCCCTGTTCCCATCTATCATCATCATCACTAGACAGTGCGTTATTATTGAGACTTGTGGATTTTTCCTTGAGACTAGTTGCTATTCTTATGTCTTTCTTGCCCTGTATAATTGTATTGCATTGGCAAAGTCATTATATATGCTAACTGCAAATCATTCTTGCCCTTCATTGAGATTGCCACTCAAACTAATCACTTTCGTGCATGATTAAATGAAGGAAAACAGACATTTGATCAGATTGAGAATTTGAAATTTCTGATGTCAAATCATCTTGACCTTTGTAATCTTATGCTCAACAGGTTCAAGGATTACATACCAGCAAAGTATCATTCTTTGTATGAGCAGTATGTTGAAGGAAAGGTTAACTGAAAGGGCCCTGCTCGTAACTGTCACTTGATAAATTTTTAGCTAAAACTCAGGTGTGCACTTAGCATCTCTCCTATTTTATGATTGAAGATGTGGACAGGAATGAGTATTATTACATCACGCAAGTTCTAACAATACTAAGAATGTGGGCAGAGATGAAGAAATGTTAATTAGAGATTGGTGTTCTCTTTTATTTGATAGAGAAAATGATCTCATTTGTCTGGTTCTGGGCTTTAATTCAAACAGATAATTATTTGGGAACCTCGTTGCAGCAGGTATGCTTTGTGGCTTAGTGTCGCACAAAGCATATGGTGGAAAAGGGTCTTCCAGAGATTTGATGTTGACATTGTGACCTGGGTGGATCAGCAGACCATATATTTAAAAGATAGACTGGAAATACTTCAAGAGAATGGTCACTGGTCAGGGAATTTCTTTGGCTATGGCGAGTCATTATGAACCGTGCTCCTTGGTATGTTCCCCAGATTACCTTCCTATGATTATATATATCCATTTTTAAAACAAAATAGTGAGATATATTTACATACTTATCTTGTGGCAACCGATTTTGATGAAGCTTTTGAATATCGAGCTCATAAAAAATGCAATGTATTTTTATCAGTGATTTTGATAAGAAATTATCAAGATTATTTATCTGTATGTTATTGTATATGCAGCCAGTGAACATTGTATTGCACACAGATTAAATTATGTTTTAAGTTTTCAAATTTCACTTTGTATTGGTATTTCAAGTCATTTTTTATTTGATAACTAAGGCATGGAATGCAAATAATATGTTGAAAATGCTTTCTCCATTTTGACATTTGTTATTTGACATGTATGTTAGTATTTATATCAGTTTTCATAGTTGGAATCCTATTCTCAAATCAAATCAACAATGAATACAAAGGTACTAGCGTACCACCCTTGAAAGAAAGATTTCATTTAACTTTTAGGGTGTGTTCTAGAGTTTTAGAGGGGAGGAGAAGACTTTGAAAAAAAGGAATGATAAATTTGAATGATCTTTAAAAGTTATTTTTTTTTCGAAGTCAAATCTTTCATTTTGGTTTTCTTAACATGTCTTAATTGAACAAGTGCTCTTGTGACATTTGTTAGCAAGACTTTTATTAATTGATTGATACAGTTTATTAAAATGAAACGTTTAAGATTATTTTTGAATATCTTTTTTATAAATTTTAAATTATTATTTTTTAGTAATGATATTTGATATCTAAAAATTAGTGTTGAAAATATATGATTAAAATTCTGAGAACAATATATCATGAATGATATTGATTCTGTTATTGGTTCGTTTTTCTCTCGTACTATACTACACTTTCCTTTTTTTAAACATATTGGTGTGAAGTATAAGATGTATTTTACATCCACAATTTTAATATGAAATCTTGTTTAAGATATTTATTTTTTTCATCTAAAGGGAATTGATAGTTTCACTTATATAGTTTGCAAATCAATATACATTTTATCCAAATTTTATTTATTTATTTATTTATTTATTCTCTACTCTTATTATATAATTTATATGCAGTTACGCACCATCTAAACGTAATTAGCTTATACAAACAAGGAAGGACTTTACCAAAATTACCAAAACTTAAACCATAAACAAGGTGCTCATCTTTCTTCACCAACACTCAATATAATGCGGTACACCTTACTTACTGCATGTGATGTCAGTCCGAGGATAATAAAACCAGGAAAATACTAACTCATCACGGTCTTCCATACTAACCAATTGATTGATCCTATGTTAATTTTTTTAGGGAAATGTTGACCGTTATGAAACAATCACGGTCTTTCATTGGCCCAATTTGACCTCTATCAATGCATGATTTCCTCAAAGACAAATTAACCATTTTTTGTGTGTGGAGATTTCTCATAGATATATGAGAAAATGTGAGTACAGATACCCTTAAGTCTTAAAATAAGATAAATTTTAAACTTCAAAAAAAGTAGGTGATTTTAAATAATTAGTTTGATATTACTTCATCTGTTCTACAATGAGTATAATTTTCATATAAAAAATTTATTTTAAAATAAATGTCATTTAAAATCATTTCATCTTTAAAAATGTATGACTCGTATCATAAAAAGTAATGAATATGAATGACTATAATGTGTTATAAGATATTTTACTCAAATTAAACTCAAAAATATCTTGCATCCCAATTGTTACGCTATCTTAGTTGGGGAATCGTTTTCTTGATGTTTTCGCAAAGAAATATTAAAAATTAACATCCTTTTGGAGCTAGAGATTTCTCCCCCCCATATGCATAACAACAACAATTGGATCATGACATTTATTTTTTGACTCAACAATTGCATCATAGCATAAGTACTGAAATATTCAACAATTGTTACACTATTTTGGAAGAAAAATCTCCCCTCTTCCCATATTTATTCTAATATATATTTTTATTTCATGAAAATTAACAAAAAAAAAAAAAAAAGAGTTACGAAGACTGAAATTCTATGGTAAATTGCTTAGTCTTTTTCTTCCTCACCACCTCCCTCCCAATCCTAACGGTTCGAACGCTGCACGGCTTCGCCGGAGCTGCCTCCAAATTCCGTCGCATAACAGTGATGAGATCAACAAAAGCACTTAAAATAAACTTATGAGACTTCTTCTCATTAAGTTTTAGGAAACAAAACAAAATTTCCTCCATGAAATCCCAATCAATTTTGCTTTGATTGTTTTCGATGTTACCGTATTTCGATTCCACCACATCTTGCATTGAACGCCTGAAATCATCGTAAGGACTTGGCGAATACGTTAACAGAGCAACGCAATTTTCAGGAAGTGGTTGTGATGAATCATCGTTAACGATAATAACTTCCTTTGAAGGTGATGCTGTTGATGATGAATTCGAATTGCTTGAACCACCTTCATCACTGTTTGTTAGAGATAAAGCATCTTCCATCAACGATCCTGAATTTCCTGGTTTCATGAAGAATCGCGTCGATCGACAAAGATCTGGTCGTGGTGTTGTGATAAGCCTTGGCGATTCGAACAAAAAGGTATCGAGTTTTGGTGGTTCTTCATTTTCGGAGATTCTTATGTTCTTGTTGTTGTTGTTGTTGTTTTCTGTTTCTTCATCGTCTTTGAAATACAGAGACTTGAAATTCTCGAACAGAAAACGGTCAACGTCAGCTAAAGTGGCTGCATCGTCTATTTTATTGTTGTTGATGTTAACGTCGTTAGATGTTCTACCGTTTTCTAAGGAAAAGGATGGTGTCTTAGGATATTTGCAACCAGATAGCATTTTGGTTAATTTAATTTGAGGGTGAGGGTTTTTGTATTTGATTTTGTTGAGGTAATCTTGAAGGGTTTTTTGAAGTTTATTTGGCATGGTTGTGAATTGATTTTGGAGTAGTGAGTGATGAAAAGGCTAGTGTTGGTAATGGAATTGGAATGAAAATGAGTGATGAAAATTTTCAAGGGTGAGGAGTGTGGTTTAGACATAAATAAATAGAAGAACGTGAGAATTGGGATAATATCATAATAATATTAATTAATAAAAATAATGAAAAAAAATGGTATTAGTTGACAAATCTATGTTTATGTTTTTTTAATTAAGATGATTTAGTTAGGGGAGAATTTGGTGAAACGCATGGTCTTGGTTGAGTTGAGAATCATGCTTCTTGCCAAATGCCATTTGAAAAAGTATATTTTGATTCAGTGCATAAGATGCACTTCTTTTTTACAAAGTGCATGCGAGCGAACTTGTTGATTTTGACTTATCTTTCTTTAAAATAGTTTGTCTGATTCTGCCTCTTTGCTCTACAATTCCCCCAACTTTGTTGGTCACAAAATTTGTGTTACATAAAAAAAATTATTGATGATATTTAATAAAAAACAAAACACTTTTTTCTTTCTATATTTTGTTATATATTATTTTGACTGATATAGTGTTTTTTATTATAGGGAAAAAAAAAGTTTCAATGTTTTAAAATATAGAATTTTTTATTTCATTATTATATAAAAAAATGTGAGAAAAATGTAACTCCTGTAAATATAATCATTATTGTGACATTACCTTCCCAATATAAGTTTAAATGCGCTTGACTTAATGCAAATTCATTGATAGTTAGTCA
>JBBPBT010001003.1:6754076-6788944 GCA_037974875.1 Cicer bijugum | reverse complement strand
AATTTAAATAAATTTGTTTATTTTAATAATTGGAAGTAACTTTTTTAATATTTTTTCATATATTCGTATTTTAAGATTATTTTTAATAAATTTGTGTATTTTCTGTCAAATTTGTGTATTTATAATATTATGTATTTTATGAGTATAAGATTTTTTCCGTTGAATTTAATGACTAATAATATAAATCTTTGCCATTAGTAAATGACTAATAATATTATAAAATAATTTATAAATTTAATATAAAATTACTTATAAAATAATTTGATAATAATATAAATTATAAATTATTATCTAATTGTAAAATAATTTATAAATTATAAATTTATTATAAATAATTGTAAAATTATTTTACAATTTATAAATTTATTATAAAATAATATTATAAAATAGATTTTGGAGGTATTAAAAAAATTATCGAAAAAAGAGAAGGCGCATAAATAGCGATTAAACATATTATTAAAAAAGTTGTTGAAGAAAAATAACATACTCTCAAATTTTAAATATATATAATAGATGAGTCTTGTTATATGAATTCTCTTTGTGTGAAATAGCTTGAGTTATTACATTAAATAAAATCAAGATGAAGAAAAGTTAAAAAAAGTGGTAGCTCAATTTAGCTTTATCATAATTTGATTTTTCTTTGAGTTTTATTCTAATTTAATTTAACTACTACTTTAACTGGGTTTTGCACTTGAATATCCCTTTTTTCAATTTTATATACCAAACTGCCCCACTTTAAAAAATATATACCAAAATGCCCTAGTTTTTTTCCCCAGCTGGTCGCAACCTGGAGGAGCGACCTCTTGAAAAGTTTTTTTTTTACTTCTTCACATGGTCGCATCATGGGGATGCGACCTCCTACTAGGCAAATGCAAAAAAATTTCGTTCCTATTTTGCCCTTAGGTACACTACTCGTGTTTATATATATATTGTTATATATTTTAAAATTAATTATAATTAGTTAAAATAATAAAAATAATATTATTATATATTTTAAAATTAATTAGTTAAAATTTATTAATATTATTTAAATATTATGAATTATAATAATAAATAGAATAATAATAATAATAATAATAATAATAATTATGACCTTGCAATGTGTAATTATGACGTTCATTCCAATGTTGAATAATAATAATAATAATAAAAATGTGGAATGAACGTCATAATTACACATTGCAAGGTCATAATTATTATTATTATTATTATTATTATTCTATTTATTATTATAATTCATAATATTTAAATAATATTAATAAATTTTAACTAATTAATTTTAAAATATATAAAAATATTATTTTTATTATTTTAACTAATTATAATTAATTTTAAAATATATAACAATATATATATAAACATGAGTAGTGTACATAAGGGCAAAATGGGAACGAATTTTTTTTGTATTTGTCTAGTAGGAGGTCGCATCCTGGGGATGCGACCATGTGAAGAAGTAAAAAAAAAAGCTTTTCAAGAGGTCGTTCCCCTAAGTTGCGACCAGCATCTGGGAGAAAAAACTAAGACATTTTGGTATATATTTTTGAAAGTGGGGCAGTTTGGTATATAAAATTGAAAAAATGGATATTCAAGTGCAAAACCGACTTTAACTTGGTGTTCTATTTTTAGCAAATTGATTTAGGGATTCGTGTTGAGTCTTGCCGCTCTTCCACCTCTCTCACTCTCACCCTACTCATTTCGCTCTTCACCTTCGTAAGGTAAACTTTCCCAATTCTTTTTTCTTTCTTTCTCAAATGCGAATGATCCAACTACTCTTCACTGAATTTCCTTCATCTTTGCTAAAATTATTCATTTGATTCCTTCAAAACCGTCCGAATTTCCTTCTTTACAGTTGATTTGTTTTTTTTTGTTGATTTTCTCACAATATTTATCTAGAAACGCTCTTATGCTCTGTGAATATTCTTTATAAAAAAACTCTTACTGATTTGTTTATTCTGTTATATGCCGTAATTTCAACACAACTTTATGATTCGGTCAACCATAATGAAAATCCAATAACGTGAAAGAAATAATGTTATTTGTTTTTGATAGGGTTATCCAGTTCGTGAATAGATTGTTGCTTGTGTTCTAGAAAAAGAAATTATTTTGAATTGCTTTAAGAGGAAAAAATGGGGGATAAAGAAAAAGAACCAGTCTTGGAAGATGATGCATTGGGTTCATGTTCTGCGTGGGGCAATTTTGAGGACGACAATGTAATGCAGCAACAATGCTCGATTCAGGATGATGAAGCCAATTTCCTTATGTTGGTGACAAGGCAAGTCTAAGTGCATAATAATTCTTTGAAACTTGTTTATCTAGTCATTAAGGTTTAATTGGTTGAATTTGATCTATTTGAGGGAAGTGCCAAAAGTTATTAAACTCAAATGGCGGCATTACTATCATTATTATTAGCGTAATGCTTGAAACTTGTTTACAAAAATGCATCCCAAGAAAGCAACAAAGCTCTCTGATTGGTTGCTTTTCACTCATTCCTACATGTTTTCCTTCAAATGCCGAAATAATCACCCGTACGTCTTCAAAATAAATGACACATTTACATTCATTGTTTTTGTATGGGTATATTGGTTTGTAATAATAAAGTACTTCTGTTGTTATTATTATTAGTTTTATAATTTGGTATTTCTTTATTGAATGGAATATGATTTTAGTAATGATTGATATAATAAAGATTCCATGTGGTAAATTGGCAGGAACCGCTGACTAGCTTGGCTGCTGAATATCAATCAGGCAGTCCTATCTTACTGGAGAAAATCAAGGTTTGATTGATCAACCTTTTATCTCTATTTTCTTCTGTGCTATGTTGGATCGCATCCTTGCATCTATCATGTTTCATGAATCTTTCTTTTATTCCATTTAATGCAGGTGCTTGATGAGCAATATGCTGCCATTCGGCGTACAGGGGGAGATTGAAATTGCTTCTTTCGAGGCTTTATGTTTTCGTACCTTGTATGTTTTATTGTTTCAAGTTCAGAAACGTCCTCTACTTTTTACTTTGGATGTATATTCTTGCTCGGGTCTAGGTAGTATGTAATAAAACATTCCAAATTTCCAATAATTTCAGTCAATATGTTAACTCTCTATCTCCATCTCTAGGAGCATATTATGGAATCTCAAGACAATGCAGAAATTGACCGTGTCAAAGCCAATGTTGAGCGAAGTAGAAAAGCACTTCAGACCCTGGGTTATGCAGAATTGACTTTTGAAGATTTTTTTACGGTAATTTTTCAGCTGCATTCTTTGTTCCTTGTGTTTAGGGGTTATATTTTTGTTTATTATTTTATAAATATCTCAATGATTTACTAGCCAAAATGAATATACCCACTGAACTTATGGAAAATGCTCTATAAATAAGCATATTGTGCTGGGTATTCATAATAATCTATGTTAACCTTTGGGCTAGTCGAAAGAGTTTCTATGACTTTACGTCTCCCTTCTGTCTATCAAGCCTTGAATTATGGGAAGTATTTGAATAGATCATCCATATGTGCAATTTTAATTTTGTTAGCAATTTCTTAAGTCATATGAGAATCGGGTGACTCAATTTACTGATATAAGAATTTGAATTCATCTTTTTAATAAGAATTGACTGATACAGGAGCCTACTGCTCTGGAGCCGAGCCTGCAGCTCCGGACCCGAGCCTGCTGCTCCGGACCCGAGCCTGCTGCTCCGGACCCGAGCCTGCTGCTCCGGACCCGAGCCTGCTGCTCCGGACCCGAGCCTGCTGCTCCGGACCCGAGCCTGCTGCTCCGGACCCGAGCCTGCTGCTCCGCACCCGAGCCTGCAGCTCCGCACCCGAGCCTGCAGCTCCGCACCCGAGCCTGCAGCTCCGCACCCGAGCCTGCAGCTCCGCACCCGAGCCTGCTGC
Source organism: Cicer bijugum (assembly GCA_037974875.1). NCBI lineage: Eukaryota > Viridiplantae > Streptophyta > Magnoliopsida > Fabales > Fabaceae > Cicer > Cicer bijugum. Next base: position 6,785,060 of record JBBPBT010001003.1, on the reverse strand, counting down.
TCCGGACCCGAGCCTGCTGCTCCGGACCCGAGCCTTTGGATGGTTCTGGGATAAATGTAACTTTCAGCATTCATTATTAACATAAAAAACCACAAGCAGAAAAACACAGAATGCAGAACAATTTTTGGGTGATCGGTATCAAAAGCCTCTATTAGCTTAAACTGAGGCACAAATGTTAGTTTCTTCAAAATGGATCTGATTAGGATTATTTCCTGCATACAACATAGGAAATGTAAAGTCAAGTAAGTTCAATTTGAAAATACATGCTTGATTTTAAACTGTTTCTGAAGTTGTCGTACATGATATGTGCAGTTTTAATTTTGTATAGATCATCCATATGTGCAGTGCAGTTTTAATTTTGTATGGATCATCCATATGTGCATTCATTATGGGAAGTATTTGAATAGATCATCCATATGTGCAGTTTTAATTTTGTTAGCAATTTCTTAAGTCATATGAGAATCGGGTGACTCAATTTACTGATAGAAGAATTTGAATTCATCTTTTTAATAAGAATTTGCTGCTCCGGACCCGAGCCTGCAGCTCCGGACCCGAGCCTGCTGCTCCGGACCCGAGCCTGCTGCTCCGGGCCCGAGCCTGCTGCTCCGGGCCCGAGCCTGCAGCTCCGGACCCGAGCCTGCTGCTCCGGGCCCGAGCCTGCTGCTCCGGGCCCGAGCCTGCTGCTCCGGGCCCGAGCCTTTGGATGGTTTTGGGATAAATGTAACTTTCAGCATTCATTATTAACACAAAAAACCACAAGCAGAAAAACACATAAAATGCAAAACAATTTTTGGGTGATCAGTATCAAAAGCCTCTATTAGCTTAAACTGAGGCACAAATGTTAGTTTCTTCAAAATGGATCTGATTAGGATTATTTCCTGCATACAACATAGGGAATGTAAAGTCAAGTAAGTTCAATTTGAAAATACATGCTTGATTTTAAACTGTTTCTGAAGTTGTCGTACATGATATGTGCAGTTTTAATTTTGTATAGATCATCCATATGTGCAGTGTAGTTTTAATTTTGTATAGATCATCCATATGTGCATTCATTATGGGAAGTATTTGAATAGATCATCCATATGTGCAGTTTTAATTTTGTTAGCAATTTCTTAAGTCATATGAGAATCGGGTGACTCAATTTACTGATATAAGAATTTGAATTCATATTTTTAATTAGAATTTACTGATACAGGAGCCTGCTGCTTTGGAGCCGAGCCTGCTGCTCTGGACTCGAGGCTGCTGCTCTGGACCCGAGCCTGCTGCTCTGGACCCGAACCTGCTACTCTGGAGCCGAGTCTGCTGCTCTGGACCGGAGCCTGCTCCTCTGGACCCAAGCTTGCTGCTCTGGATCCGAGCCTGCTCTGGAGCTATGTTTTTAGAACTATGTTATGGGTTGTGTGTTTTGCTGTGTAAGCTATGCAAGGAAAACTGACCAGTAGTTGAAATTTAAACTCTTGATTTTTCAAAAAGTTTTGGAAAATCACACGAGAAAAAAAATATATGCTGCATTCAATCTGAATTCTGAATAAAATTTTCTATTGAAGGGAACAATTTGGAAAATTTTCTGGCATATAGTTCTTCTATTTGTGTTGGTGAAAGTATAAACAAAACCAGAATTACTTTGTTTAATTTTTTTTGAATGCTATGATTTGGACATCTGGACCCTAGGCAGATATACTAATTCTAAATCTGTAGAGGTACTTCCAAATGTTAATAAGCTTTGATACAATTGTTTTCCTCATCTAAGGATATGGAATTGCCAAGCATTTTCAGAGTCTTGCCACCTTTGTTTGTTTAGGAATAAGACTTCTTTTTTGTGCTCCCAAATCACAGGAGTTGTGCCCCAAAAAAAGAATTGGTCTTTCCCTTATAAGGATGTAGCTGCTATGTATTCCCGCTGCACTCCCATGACAACATTGCTGGCAAGGACCTGCAAATTGTGACATGATGGTTAGTGTGTGCTGTGCGGCGGTTCTGTGGGTGGTGGTGGATCAATAATTGATCGAGCCCAGTTACTCATGTGAAACATAGTCATTATTGTGCTGAACCTAGTTTGCTCTGCCAGTAACGTCACACCATCAACCACATGTGGTTAGCATTCGGTGGGAGCATGGTCGACTGACCTGCAGCTGGGATCTCTATTGTTATTGGCTTGTTGCAAGAAATTTCCGATGTGACAGTTTCGATGATGAGTAAACTACAAAGGCTGATTGGTCCGGTCACCTCGCCTTGACTTTTCATCGCTCTTGGTCATTTCGACCAGAATTTAGTGGCTGCTTTCTTTCTTTTCAACGAGCATTTGTTGTTCCTTCTTTATTTTGTCAACTGAATGCTTAAGAAATCAACGGCTGATTCCATCTCTCGCTGGTCTTTTTGTTCCAAAGCTGCAAGTTCCTGAAACGTCCTACCACAACCAGTTTTTTATGAGTTTTTCAATGGGCTTGTTTAATTCAACTATATTTAATTTAACTTTCCTTTGCCATCATTATTGACATCAATTGTAATGCTTTCCAAAATTTCCTTAATATTCTATCTATAGGTTAAGACGTTAAGTGTTCTATTAGCTGCTATTGCTGCATTTTTGCAATTTTCCTAATGATAATCAAAATTGAATTTAGTAATTTACTAGCTCTATCAAGAGTTTGCTGTTTCCTGTATATTTTCCTTATTTTAAATATATGTTGTCTTTTTTCATTTGCCTTGCTATTGAAACAACCAGTGTTATGTTGGGAACATTATAATAATGTTGTTTGTGATATTGCCATTTACAAAAAAATAGGAGGCTTGTGGCCCATTCTGCTCAGCAAAAGCAAGAAAAAGAAGAGGAAGAAGAGAAATTAATGTTGCAAAAGGCAAGAGCTTGATGCATTTGATCAACAAAATCACGGTGTTGTGCCACAATACAGTGATAGAAATTATAGCCGTGACAAAAATGGTTTCCATGGGGCAAACAGTGTGAAGGTCACTTCGTATGATCAGGAGGAAGCCCTTAGGACAATGAAGGCATTTTGGCTTCCCTCTGCTACACCAGAAGCTTCTATTAAAGTAGAAGCACCTTCTACCAGAACTATCTGTCCAAAAGGTAACGAGAAGCTGAAGTTAAAGACTCTTTTCCCTGTCCAGTTCACTGAAAATACTAGTGAGCAGAAAAAATCCAACGCTCTTGATAGGACCTACATTTGTCCAAGCTGCAAAACCACTCTCACCAACACAATGTCACTTGTGTCCCTCAGTTCATGTGGGCACGTATTTTGCAAAAAATGTTTGACAGGTTTATGGCTATCGAGAGACTAAAACTACAATTAAGCATTAAAAATATAATTGATTATTTAATATTTTTTATTTTAAAAAAATGTTAATATTAAATTATATTGTAACGTAGTCTAAATTTATTTGTTTTATTAATATGATGTTTTAATTGTGAACATAAAAAGTTGTTGTAAAAGAAAATTATTAAATATATTTCATCAAGAGTTTGAAATTTATTTTATTAAAAATTTATATATACTTTAAATTAATTTTAGGTATTTAAAAGTTTTAATTGATTATTTGTGCAATTGAATTATAGTTATGTTGATATGTACTAAAAATATATTTTATTAAAAAATAATTTAATTTTATGTAATACTTAATTTTTCATTTATTTTTTAACATTTAAATTATCATTATAATAAAGAAAATTAAAATAAAAAATAGCATTCAATTAAAAATATATAATTTAATTGATAAAAGTTTATTGTTAACATATCTTTATAGAATATATATATATAGTAAATTTTTGTTCATTATATATTTTTAATATATTCATATATATTATAAATTTATATATTGGGTAATGGTAAAATAATAAAATAACTCCAATTATTTGGTGTAATGGTAAAATATCATATATTGAGTTTGTAAAATTAAAATATAATCTCTACTAATGTCATTAAATAGAGACAAATGTGTCTTTAAAAATATTTAGTGATCACTAAAGCCTATTTGAAACGAGCAGAAACAAAATAGAATATAAAGTTGGATGAGAATAAAATAGTATATTAGGCATGGCAACGGGGCGGGGGTGGATTTCGCTTCCTCCACACCCGCACCCGACTAATCGGGGAAAACCCGCACTCACCTCCGTTTCATAGCGGGTGTAAAATTTAGACACTCATCCCGCCCGCTACGGGTTTTGGGTTTTCCCACCCGCACCCACTCATATAAATAAAATTATAAATTGAAAACTCGTATTTATTATAATAAAATAATAATTATTAAATAATAATAAAATTAAAAAATATTTTTTTATAAAGATAAAATTATAATTTTTAATATTTAAGAAAATATTAATATATTATATATATATATACATATATAAAATTTAAAAATTGCAATAATATTACTTGCGGGGCGGATGCGGGGTGGATATCATCACCCCCAAACCCGCCCCCGCCCTCGAGTTTTAATGTCGGGGAAATTTCGCACCCGCACCCAAATCAAGCGGGTTTTTCCCGCCCAAATCGGGTTCGGGTGGGTACACGCGGGTGCGGATTTTATTGTCATCCCTATATATGATAGGATAATAACTGGATAAACATTCTCATATATGTGATAACCAACATAATAACATTTTATTTTGTCATGCATTTGATACACATCTCATCATCATATAATATAACATATATTATATGTAAATAACAAAATTAAAATTATGAACAATTACGTATTAATTGTTTTAAAATTAACTTATTATATTTTAAATATTATAAATTAACCAAAAAAACTAAATTAACTTATTATATTTTAAATGTTATAAATTAACCAAAAAAACTAAATAAATAATGAAATAATTTTATATTAAAACTATCCATTGATATTATTAAATAAACAATTTAAATTTTAAAAACAAAATTATGAGTAACTAAATATTTATATTTTATTTGTTAGAATATAAATAAAGATATGATATAAAATATATGTAAATGGTAAGAATACCTTGTAAACAAATTATATTTATTTTAAAAATTCAATTAAATTTTATATTTTTATAATTGTGGATATTAATTTATTAAATTATATAAAAAGACAACTACTATTGTGTAAAATCTTAAACATTTGTTAAATTAATTATTAATATTATATTTTGAAGTTTAATATAAAATTATGTCAACAATCATCCGAGATCCATAGTGATTATCATTCTACAAATAAAATTCATAAATTATATTTAGTGTTAAAATGTTAAAAGTATTTTAATAAGTATTAATATATATAACTATTTACCGCAAAATCAAATTACGCTTGCTCTTTTTATGTTGTCAAATTTAAATTTATTTTTAAAATATTTTTAGAAAAATATAGAAATAATTTTGTCATTTAGTATTCATTACATTCTAGTCGTGTCAACCAAATGACAAATCTAAATTTCAATGTTTTGAGTATAAAACTTCTATACAATATGATTTGAGAATTTTCACAAACAACTCATATATACGGTTGAGTAAAAATAAAACAGATGTAGAAACTTCAAATTGGTAGTATTTTAAAAAATTAACAACATAAAACATTTCCGTAAAAAAAATAATTTAAATATTAAACATTATTCCTTTATCTATAAATGGTAAATAGTTTTCTCCCGAATACACAATAATAATACTCATAAAGTTAAATATATATTATTGTTCTATAAGTTAGATTGATAAAATTAAATATATATTATTGATATAAAGTTAAATATATATTATTGTTGAGTACTTCTCTTCTATAAATTAGATCGATAAATTGAATATATATTATTGATATAATTACTATATTAATAATCATTTGACAATTGAGACACAAACCTTCATATTAATTTTTTAAAATAATGTGGAATTAATGTAAAAAATGATGGACAAATGTTATCAAATAATAATGTGATGTTATGAAATAATAATGTGGAATTAATTTAGAAAAAGTTTATTAGACGTTATGAAATAATATTTAATTAAGATAGTGAATAGTGTATAGAATTCGTAAAAAAAACTAAAAACTGAATAGAGAAAACTCTCTATGAAGATGAACGCCTCAGCTTTTTGGCTGAGGTGAAAAATATTTGGATACGTGGAAAAATAGTGTGAGGTGCCAACGGAGTCTGTTTTAAATATATATAATAGATTGAAAATTAATAGAAGTTCCCAAAAAGTTGCAAATTGAGACATGATTCGATAGTGTATTGGTCTTGCACCTAAATTGAGTGTGTACTAGCAAATACTTTAGGGAGCATACAAAGAAAATTCTGTCTCTCCACTCAAAAAAATTAAGTTGAGTTGGTACTTTCATAATTGAATTGGACAGTTTGGTTCAAAATACAAGTAGGAAGGTATTACATCACTCAATTGTTGAACACCATTAATCCGTTGGACAAGTTCTGAATTCTGAAACCTTTTAGTATTTACAAAAATATAAAAATTTATACTATTTCTTTTGTTATTTTTATTTGATTTTAGAAACTTCTTTGAGTCTATAAAACATTCCTTAAATTAGTCTTTTCGTAATTGCTAATGTAATTGTTGAAGACTTTATTGGCATATAAATTACAATTATTAAGATGTGATTTTTATTATAAATTACAATTGGTAGCAGTGTACCAATCTTAAAAGAAAAAAAGTCGATCACCTTTAACTATATTATATAAAGAAAATTTGAAGAGTAAAATCAACTATAATTAAAAATGAAATAAAAACATAAAAAATAATGGAAGAACATTTTTTTAGTAAGATAGTATAATGTTGGATATTCAATTATGAGTCTTTAGTACAGTACCACATTGACCACGAATGGAGACTGTATTGAATATATAAGGAGAATGACCCATACGCTTTAAGTTTTTGGATTGTGACGTGGTATTTAAGTCATTGTATTTTGTTTTTTGTGTAGATTGAATTTGTAAATTTTCATATTGATTCTTGTCCTATTTTGTGTAGATTGACTTTGTAAATTCTTCAAATAAAATCTTCTTCAAATCTTGATAAAATATTCTTTAAATTTTGACCATATCTTCTTTTCAATTTGATATATAAGGAGAATGACTCATACGCTTTAAGTTTTTGGATTGTGACGTGGTATTTAAGTCATTGTATTTTGTTTTTTGTGTAGATTGAATTTGTAAATTTTCATATTGATTCTTGTCCTATTTTGTGTAGATTGACTTTGTAAATTCTTCAAATAAAATCTTCTTCAAATCTTGATAAAATATTCTTTAAATTTTGACCATATCTTCTTTTCAATTTGATCATTTTTTTTCAATTATTAATATGAATAAAATCTTATTTTAGATTTTCATCAATTATAAATTTAAATCAAATCTTATTTTAGATTTTCTTAAAAAACACAAATCTTATTTCATACTATTTTGAAGTCAAATATATTATTTTCATAAAATAATCTTGTTAACATCAAAACTCTAAATGTAAAATCAACTTGGTTCCAATAGTGGATACATTCCTTGCCTTATAAGAATAAGTCTCACCAATTGTTGACGTAAAAAAACATAGTTTATATATAAAATTCAACCATGACTTTTCTCCATTCGGCAAGCATGTAGCCTCACAATATTGAAGATCATAGTACTTATTATTCTCTTCGTCATAAGATGAATAATTAATTTGTGTAAAAATTATCCCAAAATAAAATATCATTTCGACTTTTAGTGCATTTTATTTTTCCAATTCTATCATTTAACTAGTACTATGTATTTGTATTTTCTCTTTCATTTATAATTTTTTTAATATGTGAAATCATCAAATTGATCACTCGATATAGGACAAATAGAGTATCGATGACATTTTTGTAGGTAAGGAGATAATTTGGTGTAGGTTATGTGCTTTTGTAAAGGGTATTAAATAGTAAATTGGTAATTAAAAAAGTATTTGGAATTTTAATTGATTCTAACTACTATGTTACAAAATATGAAATGTGTTATGTTCCAAATCCCTAGCGGGCTTAAGGATACTAGATGTAAGCATAATTTTACACGACTTAATCTTTCCCCATTGTCACAATAATGCTTATAATTTAGACCCAAGCATTTGGCTATTTGAACGAGTGGTTACCTATATACAAAGGGACTAACATCTTCTCACTCTTCTTCAGTTTTGACTTGCTCTTCTGTTCATCACTAATGTAAAACCATAAACAAAGTCAGGTATAATCTTTATATAAATGTCTTTATCAACAAAATTAACTCTTTTATTAATGATTGAAGCATCAGCAAATAAGATTGTCAAATCATAAAATTATCAAAAGTGTAATTTTTTTTTTTATCTATAGTTATAATTTTACACCATTTTTTTAAAGAAGTAGTCGTGCTTATAAAAAAATAAAATTAAAGAAGTAAATTTCAAACAAACTGTATGACAAACCCACACAATTGTATTCCCAAGGGGTTGTCATTAAATGATATTTGTATACAAAATTTGACACCAAATATAGTTACCATATAAAATATAAGGCAGCTGTGTGTACAAAAATCAATGTATATAATATAAATATTAAAATAAGAGAAAAAACTTTATATTGTTATATCAACACTATACATATAAAATATTAGTTGTCAAATTTTGTGTTTAAATATAACTTCTCTACCATTTATGGTTTAAAGTTTAAGGTTTACCTCGTGAAGACAATGTTGACGAACAATTGTTTGGTTTATTGTACTGACCAAAACTTCACAGGATAATTTTGCCTGTTATTGGGATATTATCATATTAGCAACATAAGCCATAAATAAGCTAACTCTCAAAGTATTAGAAAAACTAAGGGCAGGGCGCAAAATTATATCAATGCATATTTGTTAGCTTCTTTTTCTTATTATTAATCCAGTAATACTAAATATTACCAACGAGAGGCATGGACAAAATTCAACGAAAAGAAGAATGAATTATTAATAATTTTGATTATTGGAAATTACCTTAATGGGAAAATGAAAGAAGAGAATACCCATTTGACCCCTAACCTGGCTAACTGTATCAAAGGGTACCGTACCCTTAGCCAGGTCCTCAAGCAAGAAGACTATCTCAGGCAGCACACCAATGCCAGCAAATTCCGCATCAGCGTCCACAAACGAGGATCCCATTGCCCTCACGTGCCCATTCTCCGACCTCACGTGCCCCAGTGGCTTCCCCCTATAGGAAACCGCCACGTCAACCGCTCCAAAGTCCATCGAATACACGTCAGCATTTTGCACGCTCAGCGTGAGGAGCATGGATATGTCTACGGTGATGTGCGGCACGCGATGCACCTTAATCCTCTTCAGTTTCAACCGCACGATCTTCAGATATGGATCCGACGGCCAGAAAATGTACGCGCTGGTGAATAAGAGAAGGAGGCTCACCGTGCACGTGACTCGAAAACGTTTGGAGAAAACTATACTGTTTTGATCGTTACGAGGTTGGCATGGCCATAGGAGATGTGTGTAGGCATAACATGTATCTTTTGAGATTTTCATGGCTTTTTTCTTTTCTTTTTTTTTTTTTTTTTTTTTTTTTTACTTTACGAGCTTCAACGTTGTGGATAATAGTGTGATATAATTTGATAGTATATGTTCTAAGCATGAACATATAACATTAAAGATGATACCTACTCAACAGACAATAGGAAATTGTGGTTGTGTTTCCTATTTGGTGTGTGTATAGTTTGATTTGTCTTTTCCTCTTGTTCATTCGATTAATTTCTTATCAAGTCTTCAACTTCGCTTGTGCTTCAAGTACAAGTATTTGTCGTTTTCAAAATATTTTTTTTGGAGCTCATATGTCTTATTTGAATACACCAAAATTGACAATTCCATTAAGCGCGGACATTGGATTCGAAATAAGAGAAAAGGTATCCAGATAGATAAAGTATAATATAAAAATCAAAAATCAATATTCACATCCATCGGCTAACATTACTGTTGGGGTCAAGAGGGAGTTTAATAAATAATCACCGCATTTTAATATCAAAATCTTATGGTAATGAATTTATGGGTCTTCATATTTATATAATAATAATAATATTTATTTTTTTATCTAATGCAAGATTTTTTTTATTGATACTTGATATATCAACTGAAACAGTAATCATTCTTTAAAATAATTTCTAAATTTTGGGAATTGTAAAATAAATCCATGAAATTATATGACTTCTCCATTTAGTTTTTTATTTGATAAACTACACTATATAATAAGTTATAACTAAAAATTATTTAAGGTGTTTGAATCTTGAGATCAAATTGATATGAGATGCATAAATTTAACACAATGTATAAGATTTGAGGGACGTGCTATGGATGTATATTTTTTTTTATCAACGCTTTGTAAATTTAAAAAATATATTTATCAAGTCAATTTTGCCTATCTCTACAAACAAAGATCACCCGTATTTGATGGAAAATTAGACCCACCTTCCCTTATATATATATGAGCAGATTATATTGGATGGTTCACATTTACACGATTAGTTATCTATGTTTTTGACATGTTATTAAATCCATTGAACATTTGATTAGCTAGTAGTTAGTTCCTACTACAAGATCAATGTATATATAATGTGTAACTTTTACAACTCATCAATGAATGAATCAAGTTCAGTAGAAATAGAATTAGGACCACTAAATCGCTGTCAATCAAACTACATTTTGAAAAGGACACATGCATGATTTAAGCTACCAAATGAGTTTGGATTTTTCGTTCAACTAGCTATATGAAACTTAAACTCATAGAATACATATATGTGGATTTTGAAGTTTTTTTTTAATTTCCTTATAGCAATAATTTTGGTATTGCTTACTAGAATACTCGGTACAGTACTGTCTTCGACATTAAATATAAGGGATAAATAATAAAGTATAAGTATATAGTCCAAATCCAAATTTATATCAAATATATAATTTTTTTTGTTGTTGCTTATATTTAAGCCGTGAAGGACTGTAATGGACAAGAACACCAGAAAAGCAGACCATGAAATTGAAATTACGTTTGACTAACTACCAGTCAATGGTAGTCAAAACCACCAGTCTCTTACCTTACTATTTTGCATGTTCACAATGATAAATGCAGGTAGCTAGCGGTTTCTTTGATCTACACAGTTCTCTCTTTCATTTCAATAATTTCATCTTTTTTCTACAATTTCTACAAAATCTTTTTCAACTTATTGGTATGACAAGACCAGGGAATAAGATCATTCAAGCCAAGCTGGTGGGTATGTCTTACCTTATTGCCACTACCTTGTTAAAAATTAAAAGTTTCATCTAAAAATGTTTTTATTATGATTTAGAATCATAGATACAAATTCATAGATTTAATTATATGGATCTTGTTGTAGGTACTTCTTGGAGACATGGGAACAGGAAAGACTAGTTTAGCATTAAGATTTGTAAAAGGCCAATTCTTTCAAAACCAGGTTTACTTTCATTTCATTTATATCATTAAATAAAAGCTATTTAATTTCTTTATTGTTATTATATTATTGTCACAAAGTTTAGTAATCTTGATATTAATCTAAACATGTATAGGAACCAACCATAGGAGCTGCTTTTTTCACACAAATATTATCATTATCTGAAGCAACAGTGAAGTTTGACATATGGGACACAGCAGGACAAGAAAGATATCATAGTTTGGCTCCCATGTACTACCGTGGTGCTGCAGCAGCAATTGTTGTTTATGATATCTCTAGCATTGTAAGAATTCATATTGTTAATTTTGAAAATGTTTATAACTAAAAGTTTAATGAGCATGCACTTACGCTGACAACCAACACAAGCCATTGATTCAATAGTTATTTTATAACGGTTGTAACAATTGTGTGGTAAGATAACAAAATCAATGGTTTACCTTGATTGTGCAGAGTCCTTTTTCTCTATGACTAATATGATCCTAATTTCTATTTCAGGATACATTTGTTAGAGCCAAAAAATGGGTTCAGGAATTACAAAGACATGGTAATACCTCAAACACAGGAAATAAACAATTTCAATACCAACATGTGTTGATACTATATAGTTTGGGGTTTAATTCCCAAGTCCATGTGCTTTGGTAACATGTTTTCTATCTAACTTTCATAGGAGTTTAATTTTAATGCTTATGTATGTTGACTAGAATGAAACCATAACCACTTGTAGGAAATCAAAAGATGGTGATGGCATTGGTAGCAAACAAATCTGACTTGGAGCCAAAGAGAGAGGTTGGAACTGAGGTAGTATTGTTTTTTTTTTGGGTCAACTTTCTGTCATTTTTGTACTATATGAATATGCAATATATTCCATCTCTTACCTTCTATTTTTCCTTATAATATAAGTTGTTTGAGTAAATTATACTAATGCAGGAAGGAGAGCAATTTGCTCAAGAGAATGGAATGTTTTACATGGAAACATCTGCTAAGACTGCTGAGAACATCAATGAACTTTTTTATGAAATTGGTATGTGGCTTATTATGTGATTTAATGTTCACTTTAACTTATTCATTAATTATTCTACTATAATAGTCAGTTTGGTATGGAGTAGAAATTATATCGAAAATTCATAGACCAGATTTCGATACTATTTTACTAATAGAACTTAAACATGAAATTCTCATGGAAATAAAGCATGTGTGTATTAAGTGGTTGTTGTACTTGTTTCTGTCTGATAAATGCAGCAAGGAGACTAGCAAAAGCTTTTCCACCAAAGCCTATTGGAATAAATTTAAAAAACGAAAAACAAGATCATGGGAGAAAGTTCTTTTGTTGCTCAACGTGATACTCAAATATAATTACATTGATCTCTGAAGAACTACAATGTTTCCCTTTGTATTTTATTTCTGATATGGAGTCTTGTTCACAGTTTTTTCTTTTTCTTTTGGCTATATTATAGTTTTACATCAAACTGTGTGTCTCCTTTCTTTGTAAATAAATTCACACGAAATGAAATGCTTCTTGATTAGTTTTTAATACATCTTATTTTATTTTCAGTTGAGTTTTAACCACAAACTAAATGGTTATACGCTTCACTTAAGAACGAATCGATCAAAAAGTTAAAAGTTTGAATTTTGACTAAAACAATTATTGATCCAACCATATTATATTCTGACATAACTCTAAATTACTAAAATGATTTTCTCAAAGAATTAGAAGGTTAAGGCTACAAATATTAAGTTTTTACCACCCTTTCGCATGAACTTTTCACATGACAGTGAGTAGTGTGATCTCCCACCATCGAAGCTTAAAGTGGACTTGCTTTTTTCTATCTCATTTTCAATGGTGTGAGATGACACTTCTATCTCATTGTTGAAACCAAATTAATACATTGTTGAAGCTTTACCACATTTCCAAGTTACTGAAAATTGCATGTCAAGTCATCACTAAAAATAACATGCCTTCTTGTTGGTACTTAGTGGAGACATGGGAACTGGAAAGACCAGTTAAGATTTGAAGTTGTAAAAGGACGATTCTTTCATAACCAAGTTTACTTTCATTTGATTTCATCAATCAAAATTTACTTTCTATACTGAAATCCTTGACAATCATTCTAGCTTGGATATCTTCAAACTGCCCCAGTAAAATAATGAGCATGGCTGATGAAGATGTCTCCAGGCCATAATAATTGGCAGGGAAGAATGAGATTGCACTAAATTATGTTCTCTTTGCTGGTGAATATTTTCTTGAACCTCCACCTCAATACTAGAGTCAAGAGGGGGGAAAAAGGGTGTCTTGCTCCCTCCATATGACCACAAAGATTACTTGAGGAGGTAGATGAAAAAAGTAATTGGACAAGATCAAATTTTCCCAGCTATAAGCATAACAGTTTATAAACAAATATAAATCATTAATCAAGACGTTTCAATAAGCCAGTATTCAGCTTGTTCAAATGGTTTCAGGAGGTCTGCATTAATTACAAATGTGATATCGATATTACCAAAGGTCAAAAGCCCAGCACAAAGTTTATGATATGGAACATGTACAATTTAGAACAAGGGCATCATCAATCCATTCAATTTTCATGCCCTGAAATCATATCAAAATTCAAATATAGTTTATTTAACAATATCATACCTTATCTTCAGGACTTATCCTCTCAATCAGGATATTTCAAGAGTAATATCACAAAATACATCCCAGAAAAAAATAATTTACCCCCTAAAAAATAGGCATTAAAAAAAATACACAAATCACCTCATGATGAGTTCTGCCCTAGGTGCTGTGCTATCGAGCATAATTCGATGTACATTTTTGAACATTCAAGAGAAAAATCACACATAGCCCTGAAGAGCTCTGGCATGCGATTTTTGAGACTTCCCAAAGTTTTTTGCCTCACTTGGAGGCATTGCTTTTCATAGTCTGCTTCCTCCGCTTCCAACCTCTTCCTCACTTGTTCAACCAAAATCTGCTTCTCAGTAACAACTTCATCGGGAGCATTAGGATCTTCTGCCTTATCTGGATCAAACTCCTCCGGTGTTTTCCTTTGCATATACTTGTGATACCAATCCTCAAATTGCCTAGTTTTGCGGGCAAGCTCCTTTCGAGAATCTTCACATTTCCTCTTCTTAATCATCTCTTCATCTTGCTGATTGAAAATAGTATCTAATACCGCAGCAAAGTTTCCTATAGCTGTCCTAGCAAGCTCGTCGGGAAGTTTCTCTAGACGGTCATGCCATGCATGGAGAAGACCTTGTACAGGTGGACTTCTAACTCTTGGAGGTGAAGAGACTTTCTCCTTCAAATTGCTCTCAATAGGGATAAGATTTAATTTTAACCAATTATTTAGGGACCTTATGTATCCCTTTTGATTGTTGACTAGTTTTTCAAATTGTGAATGCCACTGTTGCACAACAACCAATAGCTGATATGTTCGCTCGTGATGGTGTTCACTTGTCTGCTTTGGAGATTGGGAAGAGTCCAATGATTTCAGCAATGTCACAGTCTCCGATTGCTTCTCATGGTGAGATAGCATTTTTTTCCACATAGTGGCCATCCTGCAGTCCATAGAAAAAGCCTATCAAAACTAGCAGAGAAGTTATTGTTCTTGTGTGTTTGTGCATTCAGACAGATCTGGACTGAAGTATTAATGGTATTGCGAGATAAGCAGAGTCCCAGCAATAACCATGCAACTCACTTTCAATAAAATAGAGTTAAAACAAGTATGTCATGCGGCAAACATTACTGAAGACTTGAATGAAGGAGCATTTGAAAGATGTGGGGGAAAAGTAAAAAAAGAACACACATTCAAGGCTACAACTACAAGAGCCATCTATAATTATTAAAAATAATTTCTACATTATAACTCACTCGTCAACAAGCTGAACAAGTCTTGGATACAATTGTTCATCACGTAATCGGTTAATCTCTGAGACAGTTGAATCCAATGATTGCATATCTACAATATATCTTGTATGCAAATGACTGACAACTGCTTTTGCTTTCTCCAATGCTTCAGAGTTATTAACTCTCTTTTTCAGCTTGTTTAGTGAGGCAACTTTTCTTTGGTACTCAAATTTCATTAGTTCACCAGCCTATAACATTATATTAAGAGGAAAAATTCAGAAAAGGACAAGAAAAAACACATACACACACAGAAATAGAAACTAAACTTAGCATTTGTACACATTCATAGTGGAATATAAAGTATGGACGTGTAAAACTCTCATTGCCTAACATTTGGTTTGGCTCAGTCAACTAACCTTAACTTCATCATAAAGTTTCTTTTCCCAAGCTAACAACTTGTCCAAGATGGTAGCATGAGTTTCCTGCTCGTCTGAGTCATAATCATCCTTCCCATCATCCAAATTAGGTATTCCTTTAAAGGATCTATTCCAAGTGATAACTCGCATGACCCTTGCAGAGTGATCAATGTGTCCTGAAAGAAGAAGAAAATACAGAAAACAAATGAAACATATACTGAACAAACAACAAAAATCTTTCATCACTAGGACTCTAGGAGAGTAAAACAAAATAAACTAATGACACAAAACCGCCATATCATAAATCATGTCTAACGAAAAATCATTTAAATCTAAATCGTTCTTTATGGATTTTTGTAATAGTTCCTTTGATCTTAACTACAGAAATATCCTCTATTTTATCCACCCTAATAACAAGGGCTTGTTCATGTCTTCTCCTTATATGCCAAAACCAAACAAGTCAATACATACAAAGAAAACTAGCCACTTTTATGAAAAGATAAAGTTACATAAAACTGATACACAGATTGTTTTTTCTTTTTTCAATTTAGCTACTCATATAGTGAAATCTATTATGTATAATCAACAACATTATCACACCATTCCCATCAATTTGTCTAAAAACCAGAAGTTAAAAGTTCATCACATCAAACAATTATGCAGTAATGTGTGATGATCTCAAGATTGATGCGGTTAGAGAAACAATGGAAAAGTAATTAACATTCAAATTTCAATAATCCACATATAGAAATAAAGTTATCAAGGTGTAAACTGCAGTACACTACATTAACATTACCTCTATTATCAGCAAAATTGGAGTGATAGTGCAATCGTGTAGCCTCAAGCAACTTTGAAACCTCATGAGCACTCTCAGAAGCCTTAAGAAAATGGTCATCAAGATCAGCAAATATCTGCACCAAATTGACATTATTGTGCTTCACAATCCTCTTTGCCTCCATAGGGGGAGGCGTAACCGGCATCTGGTTCACTTTAATACCCGATGACGGTGATGTCATGGGTGACTCCACCATTTCCTCATGCTCAGGGATAGGCTCATGCTCATGATCAAGATCATGCTTAGGCAAGGGAACCTCAACATCAACAACCCTTTGAGTTGCAACAACTTCTTCCACAACACCAACCCTATTAGGCCTTGCAATATTCTTCATCTTATTGAGTGTATCTTCTTCTTCTTCAGCTTCCTCGTTCAAACTCGTCCCTGCAACGTTCTCCATGGGTGGAAAAAAATACTCCCAAGCAGAACTTTGCTGCGGATTCGACATAGCATGGTGATTGTGATTACTGACAGGATCATTCTCCGGTGGTGGTTGTTTCGCCGGAGGAGGTGGCATAGGTGGTGGAGCTTGTTCTTCATCCTCCAACCTTCTATTACTATTCACACCCCCACCAACACCACTTGTGTTTCTGTTTGTTCTTTTTCTCAAAGAACCTTCATTCTCTAGCTCTCTCTCTTCTTCATCTTCCTCGAGAATGGGCTTAGGCATGGGCTTGGGCCTGGGATCGGGCTTAATGATCTTGATTTCGGGCATGCTGGCGGATCGTTGAAGAGGAGAGAAATCGGGGAGAGGAGGCGGAGGGAGAGGGATCTCGAAGGGTTTTTGAGGCAGCGTTGCTATGTAGGAATTATCGGCGGTGGTGGTTGTGAATTGAGGATTCTGAACTTCGCCGAGTGCGAAATCACCGAGGGCAGCGCCGGTGTTTTTGAGGGAGGTGGTGTAGGCGGAGTGAGCGGCGGCGAAGGCGTTACGAGTGGAAACAGCCTCTTTCATGAAACGCTTTCGTTCTTTGCAGCGTGCAACGGCTTCTTCGTTTTCGATCTTTGATTGGTTGCAACCCATCTTCACTCACTCACTCACACTCACTGTGTTGTTACGCAAATTGATTAATATAAACAGAAACTGATATTTTGGAGAATTATTACTGTAATGATGGCGTTTTTTTTAATAATTAATTATGGTAATAATTTCGATATGATGAGTTTGGGCAAAGAGCAAAAAAGATGGGAGAAATTGCAGAGAAAAAGTCAGATGAAGAAATGTACAAAGAGAGAAGAATTGTTGCTATTTTCTTTTTCTTTTATTATTTTGGGAACTACTGGTAGTACTGTGTTTAGCGTGCTAAGACGATAACTTGGGATTAGCGAATACTAGAATAGTGATGGATCAGTAAATTAATTAATTAACGGGGGATATGCATTAATATCAAGCCCCTAAACAAAATAAAACTATAAAAGACGCCAAATATCAGGCTGATTAAGTTCATAATAATAATAATAATAATAATGAGTAAATAAATCCCCTTCTTCTTGACAAGCCCTGTCAATTCCGTCTATTACAGCGATGTCGTTGACAAGTGTTTTCATGCTGTATCACTGTATCAGTATAATTATAACAAAATATCTTTAATTAAAAATAATCGTGATATTTTCTGTTTTTATTTGTTAGTATTCAATTTCCTAGTGGTCCAAAGCTAAACCAAAACTTTCTTTTCCCATGTTTATCCGGATAATTTGAGTGAAAATATATTTTGGAAAAATTAAATTTACTGAAGATACGAATATAGATTTTTTGTTTACCAAATTTACAATATTTAATTTAATGATTTCTTTAAGAAAAAATATTATTAGAATTTGAATTGGGAGAAAGATTACAAGCAGCCTTTTAACAAAAATTGTATTTTGTATTTGTATAATTTTCTCATAAGTAGCCTTTTTTAGAAATTTCTCTTGACTTACTTTTTTAATTCGTGGCATGACTTTTTGTTTAATTGTGTTTTAAAATAAACTACATAATTAGTAATAGTATCCGAATAAATCTGTCGGAAAGAAAAATGTTGTTAAATTACAATTATTACTTTGCTTTTTTGTGCATGAAAAATAATACTGAGCTAAATTTTTTAGTTTTTTTCGAAAAAAAAAAAAACTTACACAACTTCAACCTCAACCTTAAATCTAGTCGAGTAGGTGATTTGAGATTTTGCCAGTTTTCGTTGTATCAGTATTTGTCAAAGAGCCGCTTAGCTTATCATGATATGCAATGCTGACAATTTTTTCCTCCTAATTAATTAACATTCATTTATAAAACAAATTCAAATTAAAAAATTGTCAAGAGGCTCTAGTAACAATGCTATGCAAATGAAGTTTTCTCTACCAAAAATAATCCTAATCGATGTGTTGAAAATTAAATCTTGATATCTGTTTAACCGGATATTTGAATCAGTGTTCACTACATTGTGGGACTCTAAATGCACTTTAACTAATCATATAAAATTGAGTAAAATAAATAACATTGCTAACAGAATTCAACTTCACCCTCTTTTTTAATTAAATTAAACTTCAAACTTTTATTCCGGGGTAACTGAGGTTTCATGTTTTGGTCCACAGTATTTGATCTGCCAAATCTCAACATCATGTGTTCTTTCATATTCTCTAACATATTGTGGAATTTGAGAGATGTCCATCCGCTTGCCCACAAAATTAGGTGTGCTTGCAGCCTCAAAGCTTTCAATTGCTGCAATAAGTTCTGTTACGTCAAGCTTTCTATAATGAATAATTAAGTGAAATTAAATCACAAATAACACATTTTTCTTGACTACACTATGTGCTTATGGGAGCTTACCATCCTCGTCCCTTAGATAGCTGCAAAAATGTGAATATCCATTTGCAATGACATCAAGGTCAGAAAGACTGAAGTTGTAGCGCTTTTCCAGTGCCATGTATAACACCTACAAATAGACGGACCAAGTCAATATTTGAGATGTTTCGAACTCAATTATCATTTAACACCAACACCAAGTAAACATTACCTTAGTTGAACCTGTTGACATTAATCTCTGTAAGGTATTGAAGAATGCATCAGTCAGGTCATCACTATAAATAACATCAGCAGCCAGCAACAAAGAAGCATTTTCTGCAAGTTCAATTTCTCTTGACGTAAAAGAATACCTGAATGACACCATAAAGTGATTTGTGATGTGCACCTGGTATTTACTTTTAAAAAGATAAAGTAGGTATGCCCATCCAAGGAAATTATGATCCAGAGGAAAAAGATTGCAAACCACATGACATACACCAACATTGCTTTTTCATGTTATAAAGTATAAACTCAATCCCAACCCCAAAAGAAAAAGAAAAAAGCAATAATTTCTTGGCAACTTTTCAACAAAATAATGAACTTTTACCTTTGCGTGCAAGGAGCTTCTCCTACTCTTGCTTTGGGAGGCCAGGAATCAAACCAATCAAGATCACGTACATAAATTGTGGCCGAATCATTCAATAATGCAAGATTAAGCTGAACATTCTTCACACAGTTGTCAAGTATTTCATTCCCATGGTCTGGCATATAATAAGTATCAGCCTTCCAATAAACCATCAAACTTAAAAGATCACGTAAAATGACAATTAAACGGAGCTCCTTGAAAACATGAATCAGTCAAGTCTATCAACCGATGTGAACTGATCTAGGAAATTCTCAACAACTATGCAATATGATCCCCATTTTCAAGCTAAATGAAAAAATAAATTTCCACTTTGAGGGTACAATAGAACTGGGAAGAATGACAACTCAATTAAAAGAAGACAGCATACCTGTTACGAAGACTATCTTTGCAGTACGTGCAAGTAACAAACCAGCCAGGCCTAGCAACATAGTTGAAAACTTGAAATCGTAAGCATCACAAAAAATATTTCTTTATAAATAATGTGAAATCCTTTCAATTCGACAGATTCGATTATTCCTCTTAATGGATCATTAAACTAATCTCAAGAAGTGCCACAAATGTTTTATCAAACAATCAGCAGTTGAAAAAAAAAATAGCATATTGTTAATTGTTTCTAATCTCCTTTGTTAAAATGACAACACTTTTTTCTGTACTGATAAATTTCTACAGTCCATCCGCTTGCCCACAAAATTAGGTGTGCTTACAGCCTCAAAGCTTTCAATTGCTGCAATAAGTTCTGTTACGTCAAGCTTTGTATAATGAATAATTAAGTGAAATTAAATCACTAATAACACATTTTTCTTGACTACACTATGTGCTTATGGGAGCTTACCATCCTCGTCCCTAAGATAGCTGCAAAAATGTGAATATCCATTTGCAATGACATCAAGGTCAGAAAGACTGAAGTTGTAGCGCTTTTCCAGTGCCATGTAAACATGTCTGTGCTTATGAATTCAATTCTCTATCTCATCATTTGGTTAGTTAATTATAAGTCAGAAAGAAGGATTTTTAATTATCTCATTCTCATCATTGGGTTAGTTAATTATAAGTCATCATTGGCTGTCAACAAGCCAATAGAGCTTCTTTAAGGATGTTCCAGTTCCTAGTTATAGTTTTTAGGCTTTCTAATTTCACTTAGAGTCTTAAAAATGACAGCAAGAATAGTGAAGAAAAAAAGGGAAAGTGATTAATTGATTATCAAAGTACCAGTTCCCGCCCCAAGTTCTAGTGCAATTACTCCATGAAATTCAGATGAAGACAATGCTTTATGCAACATAAAATCAGATAACACCAGTTCAGCTCTCCAAACCTGACGTAAAGGGGATAACAAACTATGAAGCACGAATATTTATACGGACACCCGACACTCAGTAATAATTTTAGAAATTGAATTAATTAAATGTAATCAATGTGTCCGTGTTGGACAGCGGGACATGCCTTCGATCAGAAGGGTTAGTGTTGCCGAGATAACAAAGTGATGCATAAAATTGGAATTCGGAAAATGAAAACAAAAACCTAAAAAGGTAATTAGAAATTGATTAGAGAATTACCTGAAGGCCAACATTAGGAATTGAAGAAGTGATATTATGCTGGATTCTCACACAATAGCTATTATCACACGATGCATTTGCTTCAACAATAAACCGAGTTATTATTATCTAAAGAAAATGTGTAGCAAATAAAAAAGAAAAGGGGTATAATTGTAACTTACCGGTGCGGCGAGGTAGAAGAAGGTCACCATCTTGATCGAATTCTAGAATCTGAGTTTCATCTTCCGAATCGTGAATGTGTTTGCTGTTAGCAACATCTAAAAATTAGGGATGCAATAATACTTTAGAGTTTATGTTTGTAACATCTAAGTTCCGTTTTCGTCACCCGAAAATTGAATTAAATTGAATAAAGGATGAACTAAATGACAAAAAAAAAAAGTATTAAGTAAATGAAGGTAGAAGAAGAGGAAGAAGAGTTATTACCTAGTGGAAGGGAAACAGTGAAACGGGAAATGTGAGAGCCAGAGAATCCAGGTGGGCAGCCCAAGTGGACTTCGCTCATCACTTCCTCGTCACCGCCGTGTACGTCTTCGTTTTCTTCTGCCGGTGACGGACCTGAATGCTCCATTTTGTATACCAAATTCAAATAATTGTTTACTCAAATTAATCAATGTATGTTTTCGAACACCTTCCTGAATTGATTTTGATATGGCTTTCGACCCATTACATTTGTGACTACGTTCAAATTCTTTTCCAACTTCTCTCAGTTGCTATGTCAATAGCAATAAATTTATGTTATGTACCAGGGACTAATCATTGTTCAGATTTCAAATAAAAATTTTAATTTTGTATGTTCATCTATAAGTATTAATCTCGTGATAATATCTTATTTTATCTTAATAGTGATAAAGATTTTTGTTGTATTTTATATCTATAAATAGTAAATAATTTATGTCATAATTTTGTATATTTATTATCGGAAAAATATTAAACGTATTTCTTTTTTTTATGCATTAATAATAATTATATATTTCATATTTTTTTAATTATAAAATAATTGTATAATTTTCACGAGTGAATTCAATTTTTATTAAAAAAAAATAAGTTATTTATAAATTTCTTCTAACGAAGACAATAAAGCAAAATATATATATATATATACAAAAAATATATATTATTAACTCTTGTACAATACATAATTATAATGACGAAACAAATTTAAAATATAAGAATTTCTATAAATATATTATCTTCTATGAAATTTCATATTTTTAAAATATTCAATACTTTTTTTTACAAATTAATACTTTTTTTATTATTAATATTATTAGATATGTTATTATCTATATATATAACTAATAAATTATTTAACCACAAATTCTTTATAAGATTGTGTATTTTATTACTCACAAAATTCATAAAAAATAAATATTTTTTAATAATTGCAGTTATTATTGACAAATCAAACTAACTTTTAAAATAAATTTATTATTAAATGCATAATATAAAAGATTTTATATAACTTAAAATAAATGAAAGTATTATTAAAATATTTTTTTTATTTTCTTGTGAAAAAAGTAACTCCTATAATCGGTAATAATCATCATATCACATCAAAATTTGAATTGAAAAATCGACACAAGTGACTACACTAGTAATCTATAAATCCAATTCAGTGTCTTCATTTAAATTTCAAAATTAAAACATAAAAATATAGTACTTAGAGTCCTTAAACACTTTATGGTAAAATTTATTATTTTTTAAAATATATATATAACTCACTACTCATATGGAAAATGAATTACATTTGGGAATATCAAAAAAAGTATATTTCTTCGGGATGGGATTGTTTGACTTTAGTAATTAGTATCATTCAAAAAATTTCGTCCGTCAGATCAAATCAATCCGATACTCTAAAATAGTGCCACGTGTCTTTTACTTTATTTTTAATTTTAAAAATCAGTTTAAAACACTACAATCATGAGCGATATAATTCCGACATAAAAGTATAGGTTTTGGATAAAACTGTCTTATACTTAAAAGGAATAGAACCATAACAATATCTTAAACTTAATTGGAAAAAAAAAAATGGATTCAAAGTTTAAAAACTTAAATATCATTCAGAATTTATTTTTGAAAAAAAATAATGGATCTGATACGTGAATAGTATTATTAAACACAACAATTAAAAAAAAAAACAACTTTATCAAAATTTCATGAATAAAATCATATTTTGTGAGATATATTGAAATGAAATTACTTGGCCACACACGATTAGCGGTATTTACTATTTGCCAAAAATGAGTAACACCAACTTTTATGGCCGTTGTAAGAGTTTTATAGTTCTTCTTCACCTTTCCGACCGTCAGATCGGCGGTAAATGGTACGACAGCATGGCCGTTTCAATAAAGAATTCGTATGAGCGGCGGCAATATGATACTACAGTATCATCATCAACGGCTGCATCTCGGCATCAGAAGAGTTGCAAAGATACTGAAAAAAGCTATATCGCAATTTTTTCTTGAAATTCCATTGATATTTTGAATTTAAAAACAATTAGGGCCACATGGCTCTTTCTAGAACATTCGATTGATCCAAGGACACTAAGTGGGTGAAAGGCACCCTTCCTATCCCGCCTCTAAGTCAGAGGATCCGTTTCCTCAATCTTTATGTTCTTCTGAGAGCTGCTAGACGAGCTGACAAGTCATCATAATTAGGCAGACAAGGATGCACATGATTCTTCGTTGGTGTCCTCGACAGTTCAGGTACTAAGGAAGTAGCTCTTCCATGCCCTTGTAAGGTTTCCATTGAGCTTGTGTCTCTTTGAGGAAGAGATTTTCCTCTCAATGATATAGTACCAATACTAGTTGAATTTGATTTTGTATGCCTTCTATTTTCCACCTTATGATCATATTCTATTTCTATGCCTGATGATTCATAAGGAACAGATTGTTTCTTAATGTAATGCATTAAAAGTTCATCTAGCTTTGCATCATCACCAGCTTTAGAAAAATCTTTTACTGTGTTTTCTTCAGGTGGTGGTTTGAGAGGTCTCCTTCTCACTGATCTTGGTATTGGCTTTTCTTGTGGAGTTTCAGATGGTTTCTTCAAATTGCTTTCAACTTTATTTTCTTTGACATAAGGAGGTGGAACAAACTTAGATGAAAAGGGCTTATTTATTTCTGGTTCATCATCCTCATATACATTTTCAAATGAACTTGAACAGGCCTTTGGACCATCCTGGGATGAATTGTCAGTGGTAGTTGTTTCATTGTCATTGCTTGTTTGCACCCTCCACCAGGCATCATCATTGTTCTTTTGGCATTTCACATTACCAAAATCATTTTGTGGATCATGTTTAGGCTTCTCCTGAAAAAAGTAACATTCATTTCAATTACTAAGTAAAGATGTTTCTAATTCGTATATTTGGATTGACTTAATTAAAATTATTTATGGAAGTTTATGGAAACAACTTACAGTATATTTATATGTTGTTTTTAGTTAATTTATATAAGCTTCCTATGATAGTTTATGACAACAACTTATAACTAATATAAAGAAAATAAATTGATACTATTATATCTATTGTTATAGAAATAACTTATCTATACTTCTATTATAAATATTTATGCCATAAATACTTAATTAAGTTTTTTACCCAAATATGTGATTTATATTTCTGCTGAATATGTTTGAAATATTTAAAATAGGAAACAAAGCAATGATATAAGGGAAAGAAACTTACTTCATGTAACAAAGGTGGTGAATAAAGTCTTTGCTCCAAAGCCTTTCTATTCCATTCTATAGAGAACTCTTGTGCTAAATCATGCAATAGCTGGATCTTCATTTCTTTTGAAGGAGGAGTTTGCCTCAATCTCTCAATAAACTGATGAAAGGCAATTATTCAAGTAAATAAGCCATGGAAACAAATAAAATAATTTATAGTAGTAATGAAATGTGGATTAGTAAGAGCTATAAATGGTTAATGTACCTCTTTACTTATGTAAGGTTCAAGAGAATTCCCAAATTTATCTGTAAACAAAGTCCTCAAGTCACGTAGTTCTGGCAGATCAGAAAACCTTGCAGCAGCATATATCAATGAAGGTATCGCTTCCTTGCATTCATCAGGGCAATCCCTATTCAAGAAGGTTATAACATTATCATCATGATAAACACCAGTGGCAGAGTAATCTTAAACAATATGTTTAACTAATAAAATAAACCTTCCAGTGTCATTAACTTAGTTTTAGCTCCATTTATTGGATGGTTTGTGTAATGTTAGTTTTGATTTATTATTTTTATAGTTCTAAATTGCGATATGCAAATGCAATTGGTATTCTTAATAAAGAAAATCATACTTGAGTTTACAAATGTCTCGAACGTGACCCAATATGCATCCAACAAACGTTGCAATGAGTTCATAGCATGCTGACATATTTTGCTCCACAAAAAGCCCTTCAGCCTGTTTACAAATGCAAATAGCATACAAATTCACTATACAAAATAATAAAAAATATAAATCTCTTCATGCATGAAAAACATAATAATAAGTCAAATACGTATATTCTTTACATAGGGTGTAGATTATACTTATTGTATCAATGCACAAGACGGTGCCGTGTGCATAAATAATTAATTAATTAATTAATTAATTAATGAAATTAATTAAACTATATCAATGCAAGATTTGGATCACTATGAATCTGTTAGAGAGAATTTTAATTTTAAATCTTAAATAACAAATAATTGGAGAATATATAGGAATTATTCCTTACACTACAATCCAATCCGAAATTAAAGTAACAAATTAAGAAAAAAATAAAGAAAATATCAAGCAATGAATTAAGCGTGGAGATAAATGAGGATCCAAATTAAAATTAGAAGGAAAAGATTACGTACCCTTCCATATGCATTGTAATCAAGAGAATTCCTAAGAAGATCGGCGATATCTTTCTTCAGAAATTTCTGCACCGCGTTTCTCTTCTTTCTTATCGTCTCTAGCCTCATCTTTATTAATTTCAAGCACGTTTTGCTGTTTCAAGAAAACAAATAAAAAAACGAATTACAAAACAACAGTTTCATAAAAAAAATAAAAACTATTGTTTGTGTGTTAATTACCATTTTGAATAGTTTTTGGGCTTCAATAACCCTTCAAACATTTTCACACCAAGAGAATCCAAATGTTGATGTTATAATATTGAAGACGAAAGATTGTTTTTCTTGATGAACAAGAAGGAAATTTAGAGAGGAAGATTAGAAAATGAGATGTAAAAGAGAGAATAACTATATAAAGAGGAAACTATATAGAAGCAGAGGTGATAATTCATGTGACAATATTTTGGAACAAAAAAGAGAATAAAAAGGTAGTGGAAGAATCTATATATTCGGAAGAAGAAAAAAAAGACTTAAAATGAAAATGAAAGAGTGGTGTTTGTGTATTGAGAAGAGCACGTGGTTCCCACCAAAATGAAACAGACTTCTAAAACTTCCTCAACACAGACAGATAAAGATGCATAATTCTTTAACAGATCATATAATAATAATAATAAATAATATATATACTCCTACAAAACTGTATTTGATTTCTTAAGGCAACCAAAAAATATAAATCATGTGTATATGCGCAGCTGCTGCCAGCTACAACTTGTAGTGTGTGTTAGACTCTTAACGGTTTTAATTTGACGGTTAATCAGGGAAGAAAAACGAAAATAATTTAATAAATAAACACAATCCTTTAAATTAGGGAACACATAGGAATGTTTTCCTTTTTTTTTCAGTAGAATTAATCTCATTGGACAAACAAAAATTAAAATCCAAGAATCAGTGATGATATGAATTTTATTTTTGGCAGTGCAAATATCGGGGTTTCTACTAATAGGACTAATAATCAAAATATTCCTAAATTCGGTTGGAAAAAAAAGATACTACTAAATTCTAAAAATGCCAATTAGGATTTGGTGGTTTCTTTCAATTTACGTTTTTACCTTTACAAAACATATACTCTGACATCCTTATCCTTTCATGTGAGAAGAATATTCTTTTTCGTTGATAATATTTACATTTTAAGTGCCTTTTTCAAGAGTCAAAGAATTTCATATATTTTTAGTTTTGGCATTAGAAGCAAGATATGATGTGCAGTATCAAAAACTGCCCGAAGTTTCTGATAACATTTTTTTTTTTTGCCTTCTATTTTTGTAGGAAAGAAAAAAAAGATCACACATAATCAGATTATGAAATTTTATAATGACAATTGGCAATCAAATCAGAAACAGCAAAGAAAATATTATAAATTATGATTAAATTTATGTATGAATAATGTGTTTACTCCGACTTACGTGCCGCCGGCAAACAATATTGCACAACCATTACCCCAACAGTTTGTTATTGGAAAAAACTTCAAAATCAAATCACATGTTTTAAAAAAACATTATATATTATTTTAATTAAAATTAAGTAATAATAAATTGAATTTTTTATGTGTCAAACAAATATTTGCGACAAGTGCTCTCAAAGATTAGATGCTGCTACATGTATGTTTGACTGAGTGACAAGTCCATCTAAAGTTCAGTAGCACCACAATTTTGTAGCTCTTGTCAAAATGGAAATAGTCTATTTATTGTGGATGTTTTGTTGAAGTAGTTAATTCAGTTAGAGTTTGTTATGAATAGTTAATTATCAGTTAATTTTCTGATTTAGTTTGTTGTAATTAACTAAGTGATACAAAATATAAATTATTGTTATAAATACCATTGATATAATGAAATAAAAGATGCAAAATTACATTATCAATATATGTGAATTCAAGATCTTGATGTTAAATCAGTTTCCAACATGCGTGTCCCTCCAATTTCATTGCATGCAGTATGCAGTATGCACCATTCTCTTGCCATGTATCACTCAGTTGCCAGGTACCCCTAGGCTAGCTGCTCCAAATCCATTATTGAGGGCTAGTAACAACTTTATCTATCAGTGGACCCACAATTTGCAAATTTGCTGAGTTAAAAAACACGCATATATTAGCTTTTTATATTATTTAATTTATATTTATAAAAACGGTTTATAAAAAAATTGTTTGTAATCTTATATTTATTGTATGTGAGATTTGAGTCTTTTTTAACACACTTCTCATGTCTTCTCATGTCTAATACGGCATGAATTTAATACGTACATATAATTAGTAAACGATTTGAATTGATTAATTTTTTATTTTATATTAAATTTAATTCATTTTTATAAAATGAAAAATATCACTCTTTTTAACTTTATTTTTACAACTTAATCATTAATCATTATTCTATGTTTGGGTAGGATGAGGACGCGCAAATGTTACAGGATGACTTGGATCTAATTGGTATCCTTTTGGCCGAAAATATCGGCCACTTTGTCCAAAAGATAATTTTAGGTGCAAAAAAGTATAACCACAAACTGTTAGTTTTTGTTTTTTGTAATTCAATTCAGCTTTCACAAGCAATTAAAAAAATTCAATAAGTTTATGAGTTATAACTTAATTTGTTTCAATATATGAATCTCCCGAGTAATATTTGGATTAGATCGAAGTGGTGGTTATATAAAATTGGTATGAGAGTTTACTTCAATTAAAACTATTGTATTTTAAATTAATCTTGTTGATGTCAAAATAGTTAAAAAATAAAGTTTAAAGATATAGTAGTGAAGTTATTTTACACCGCCATTAAACCAAATGTCATTATTAGATATTTTATGGACTTGATAAAATTATTATTAATTATCAATGTAAAACAAGTTTAGAGTCCTTTAATTAATCCTCAAAGAAAGTAGTTCGCAATTATTATTATTATTTATTTTTTTAAACTGCC
Source organism: Cicer bijugum (assembly GCA_037974875.1). Classification (NCBI taxonomy): domain Eukaryota; kingdom Viridiplantae; phylum Streptophyta; class Magnoliopsida; order Fabales; family Fabaceae; genus Cicer; species Cicer bijugum. The sequence continues at coordinate 6,755,839 of JBBPBT010001003.1, read as the reverse complement.
TACTTACAAGTGGAATTGTCAACATCTTGCCGGCGAAAGTGGCGAAAAAATATAACTTTTCTTCCTATTTTTATTAAATATTAAAAATAAAAGTGTTATTATCATGAGCAGAGGTGACAATTGGAGGAACAAAGTGTGTGCATGCAAATTATATATTTGGAAGGACAGTGTTGCAAAGTAATTTAACTATGAAAAAAATGATATCACTTCAAGTGATTGGTTATTGGATATATAGCTAACAATTGAAGAGGTTGGAAGTTGTCACTAAAAATAAATAAAATTATGAGAAAAGTAACTATTTGGCCGGGCAATGTTAAGTTCATGTGCATGAAATTAAAAGGTATAGTGGTACTGGTGGAGAAGCCATGTGCCACAACCACTTTTAATTGATGGTGATAGGTTCACCAGTTCCTCATGAATGACAAAAACTAATGAATTAATATAATTAGGCAAAGTTTGATTGTTGGAAGTGGATGATGTTTTGTTATAGGTAAATAATAGTAAATTAGTCATTTGTTAGTTTCTTATATTTAAATTCGGATCTTTTCTTAAAATTTGTTCAAATAAACATTATTAGACAGACTTTACAGTAATTATTACTAGAGTTATATGGAACGTTGTATTAATTGTTTCCTTAATTCAATTTCAGCTTATACAATTTTGCATCATTGATTTTTTTTTTTCAATTGTCTTCAACCATTTCTCCTCTCTCAGCTGACAGTAATATATATTTTATGGAAGTGAGAACATGATTCAAAACAGGTAAAAAAAAGCACAAATTTTGAATTCAAAAAGAATAGAAGCATAACAATAAAAGATACTCTTATTATTTATTTAGTACAAACTTTTGAAAAAAAAAAATAACAGTTAAAGGTTTGAACAAAACATCACTAAAGAATTCCAGCATCCACTAAAACATCACTGCTTTGTCAGCAAGCACAGCATTGCCTCCAATTTCATGCTACTCCCTTTCTTTCATTTTTCCTTCCACTGATCATTTCACATAAAACAATATACTTTCTGTTTAAAATGATATATAACATCATTTAAAATTTATTATGTCAGAAATTAACTTGTATTTAGGGATGGCAATAGATAGGGTATGGGTAGGGTACTATAGTACCCGTACCCATACCCGCAATTTAAAAAAATACTCATACCCGTGCCCGTACCCTCTTGGGTATCAACTTTAATACTCGTACCCTTACCCTGGTACCTAAGTGCCCGTACCCATACCCATTACCCACACTTTAACTAAAATAAATTGATAAATAAATATTATTTTGTGATTAAATTTAAAAGGTGTAAATACCAACTATAGTCCCTTAACTTAATTTCAGTTAACGTTTTAATCCTTTATTTTTTTTTCTCGATTTAGTCCTTTATTTTAATTTTAAGTGACAATTTAATCTTTTATGTTTTAAAATATTAACATTGTTATCTTTTTTTTACAAAAATTCAAACATTCATCAAAATTTTCAAACAAAACTCATAAATTTAGTTATATTTTTTAATATAAAATAAACTTTAACAAATTTGTAACTCAAATCTTCAAATAAACTCATATGTGCCATTTTTTATTTGATTTTGTTAGAAATAAAAATATGAGTTTATTTAAATATTTAAGTTATAAATTTGATGAAATTGCATTATATTGAGGATGATAATTAATTTTATGTGTTTTGTTTGAAATTTTTGATGAATTTTTTGAAATTTTGCAAAAAATAAGGATAAAATTGTTGACATTTTAAAACATAAAAGAT